>JAOEHY010008045.1:0-24072 GCA_025447955.1 Psilopsiagon aurifrons
CACGCGGCGGCTGAGGGCCTGCGCCCGCCTTCCCGCCGCCGCGGCGGTGGCTGTGGCTGCTGCAGGGAGTGGAAATTTCCACTGTGTCCGCCCCCTCGCTCCCCCCCCCTCCGCACACACGCACACTCGGAGCCGAGACCGCACATGCTGGGAGGGGGGATTACAGTGCAGGGGGCCCTGCGCTTGGCTCCCAGCCGCCGGCGCCCGCGGCCCTGCAGCCGTCGTCCCTCGGTACCTGGGTGGGCTGGCAGCGGCCGCTGGCACACGGCGAGGCAGAATCTCCCCGGTGGTGGAGGGCGAGGTGAAGGTGCCGTGGAGGGCTGGGGCTGCATGTGTGGGGCACCCTCAGCTCTTCCAGAACCTTCTACAGCACAGTGCCTTGGTTGTCCCTGACAAGTGCAGGCAGTCTGCCTGGAGCGGGCTGGGTGTTGGGACTCGAAGGAGGGTTGGTGGGGTGGAGGTAGAGCTGCATAGCTGCCCTTAGTGCGTGTGCGCCTGGGGGGAGTGAGGGAGCTTCTGGGCAAATGTTTCCCAGCCGGCAGTGGTCGGTAGGCACCCGCGGCATTGTACTTCCAGTGCACTCCACTCGATGCAGCCATCAAGGTCAGCCACACAGATGCCCTCTGTCAGCAGCACATCCAACACCAGCGTCCAGCTGTGGCTGTGCCAGAAGCCTGCATCCGTCAAAGAGGGGCCCTTGTAGAGCCTGGTGGTACATCAGGCTTGTTTCAACAGTATTTCTTTCTTCCACAAAAGAGATGCGTTCCTCTGGGGGTAGCCCCTTCCCTCCCACTCACACCTCAACATGCCCGACATACTGGGTGGCTTTGAGGAGGGCAAGCTCATGCCAAGTTTCTGCCTGAGGTTTTGAAGTCCTCATCACGTCTGCTCTCAGAAAAAGAGGGAAGCAGGGGATGGGCAAGCAAAGCCACCATGCCATGGCTGAAGAGGAAAGGGAAGCAGAGAAGTAAGAACTTTTGATTTTAAAAAACTTAAGTGAAATATCTATCCATGAAATCCCCGCCCAGCCCCATTGAGAGAGGCCTCAGCACCTGACCAGGGAACCCCAGCTATGCCCTTCTGCACCAACAAGCAGCACGGCTTGGTTTTGCTATGCTTGCCAATGAGTGATATCATAGTTGGTGAAACGAATCTGAGGTATTGCTAACTGAAAATGTTTCCCAGCTTTCCATCATGGTCTGCAGCACAACCAGCACTGGTACTGCTGTGGGCCTTCCTCATCTTAAACTGATGCCAGTTGTAGGGAGTTCCCTACAGGTACCCTGCCCTACAGGCACAACAAAGCCTGCTTGGGTGCTAGGAGTTGTTTTGTATCGTGCTAGCAGTTCAGGATGCATTCCCTGTGCAGAAGTATTTACACATATTCCCAAACTCCCACACCTCAGGCAGGGCTCGGGCAGTAATTGCCAGTAAGCTGACAGGTATAATTTGCTGCCTGTTGGTGCTGACCACATACAAGCTCTCCCTGGGTTACTTTGCTTGCCTGTTTTTTTAACCAGTACAGTCTTGCCTGGCCTGAATTTTATCCTTGTTCTGAATAGATGCCTGGTGAGTTCCAGAGGTAATCCAGGCACTTTGTAAGTGATGGTCTCCAATGAAGGTGAGGATGACCAGGTATGGTGCCATACACAAACGACTGGACAGCCATCCTCACATTCTCAGTGAACCCTGTCAGTGATGGCACAGTCACACATGAGCCACGCTGTTCTCTTCCCACATGAAAGCCTTACACACCACTGCACTACCAACGGTCTACCTGCTTAAAACACTCCTTTGCCAGAAAAAAGGAGAAGGATTCAATCCCCGTTGCTGAAGTCTTTCTCACACACAGAACTTTACACAAATCCCCAAGTCTATATACTGAAATATCTAGTGACACTTTCAAATGCCAATATTTGATTCTCAGTTGTTTATACATTTATATTCACCATTCAAGCTCACGTCTACGTTCCACATGCAAGCCCCACAAATACACATCTGTGCCTGAGATTTGCTCACGCATGCAGAAACACTTGTGCATCAGATCTAATAAACATGCTCCCAGACAGGCATTCCTATATATACTCACTGAGCGAGATCTGTGTGCCTGAGGGTCTCTTCTCCTATGAATACAGGCTGAGAGAGTTGGGCTTGTTCAGTCTGGAGACGAGAAGATTCTGGGGACACCTTACAACAGTCTTCCAGTACCTAAAAAGGGTCTACAGGAAATCTGGAGAGGGACTTTTTACAAGGGTGTGTAGTGACAGGATAAGGGAGAATGGACTTAAGCTGAAAGAGGGTAGATTTAGATTAGATACAAGGAAGAAATTCTTTGCTGTGAGGGTGGTGGGACACTGGGACAGGTTGCCCAGAGAAAGTGTGGCTGCCCCATCCTTGGAAGTGTTCAAAGGCAGGCTGGATGAGGCCTTGAGCAACTTGGTCTACTGAAAGTTTAGACTGGATATAAGGAGGAAGTTCTTTACTGTAAGGGTGGTGAGGCACTGGAATGGGTTGCCCAGAGAAGTTGTGAATGCTCCATCACTGGCAGTGTTCAAGGCCAGGTTGGACAGTGCCTTGGGTGACATGGTTTAGTGTGAGGCATCCCTGCCCATGGCAGGAGGGTTGGAACTAGATGATCTTAAGGTCCTTTCCAACCCTAACTATTCTATGATTCTATGAAAGTGCCCCTGCCCATAGAATCATAGAATCAACTAGGTTGGAAAAGACCTTTAAGATCATCAAGTCAGACCTCCACCCTAGGACTGCCAAGTCCACCATTCATGGCAGGGGGGTTGGAACTATATGATCTTTAAGGTCCCTTCCAACCCAATCCATTCTGTGATGATATGAAATACTGTCTGAATGCCACACATTTACGGACATCTGTTTTCATGCATCATGCCTCTGTATAGCTATGAACACTCATGGATTGACTATCACATATGTCTCCTATGGCCCGTATCTTTTTGGGAGTGCCTAATGCTTTCTGACTTCCTTACTACTGGTCCACCAGGTTGAGTAATGTCACAAGTTTGTTTTTTCTTCGAAGTGCTAACCACAGGTATCCAAAGACCATAAGAAACTCATATTTAATATTTAAAAGTTCACAGTTCTGGAGGAAGGTCTGAAAAACACATAGTAGCCATGCCGTAAATACTCAGTAGGGAAATATAAACTCCCCTAATACAGGGGGGTTGGCTCTTGAAACTTTTTACTTTTGAGAGGCTTGAGTCATGACTTTTTTATGCTTGAGATTGGTGTGCTACAAAGGCAAACCATCTTCTCTGCATCTTGGTGTCTTTCACATCCATCCCTATGCAGCACAGAGGGCACTAATGAATAACCTCACTCTTTCTAATAAAGCATACGATAAAAATATGTCCTCGTGCAATCTATGTGCATATGTAAATATAGAACCTGTTCTGTGAAAAAGCTATTGGAAATGTTTTAGACAATTGAAAAATGGCATGGGATATTTCCCAGATGTCTGACAAAGAAGCTAGCCCAGCATGGCAGGATTAAGAGGGAAAGTGAAAGAAAAATCACTGCACTTTTAAAACGTCAATATTACCATTGATAGCCTCTCTAAGCACAACTATGTTGTGCTTCAGTGATCTTTTTTATGGTGGAATATACCTAGTTTTGCAACATGTACTTTGTGCACCATGGAAAAGCCAATTCTCTCCTCTTAAAAGCTTTAATTTCTAGCTGTGATATGTTGCACCATATCAAAGTAAAATCAGAATTTATCGTAGGTTTAGGACTATCATGCTTACTGTCTTGAATTTCAGATTGGGACAGATTTTCAGAGGAGTTAGTAAAAAACCAGGAATTGCCTGTGGAAAGAGAAATTACACTGCTAAGTGTGTTTTTCTTTGCTTGTACTGCTGTTTGTCTATGGACTATAGACAGGGATACAAATACAGATACATGCCTATTTCCCCCCAGTATTTGCTCACCTTCTCAGTAAGGTTTGAAGATGAGCACTATGCATTTGAGATAACAGCAGATAAACTAGGGAGTACAGAGCCTGCATGGGAATAGCTGCACGGCTCTGCAGTCACGGCAGTGTCTCTGGTCCTGACATACAGCTGGAGCTCCAAACAGGTGGAGCTGAGTCAGAACAGTGAAATATCTGGAGTCATCTGGTCCCAAGGGAGCAGATGAGTGAGCAAAGCTGCAGTGAAGGAGGTAGTATTAATAGGTGGGGCTGTTGTAAAACTTGTACACAGGGCTTCTGAAGTTTTTGGTTGAAAACTTGCCTCTTAGACACGTGAGCAGGGCTGCCCCTGGAGGCAGGACTGAAAGGAAACAGAGCTGAGAACTGAAGGAAAAGTGGGATTGTCAGGGTAAAGTGTGGGCCAGAGGGATGGCAACAGGGACAAGAGGGAAGGACTGTGGAGGAGTCTGTGATGTGGGCCTAGGATCTAATGAGAGGATATAGGAGAGAGGGTAAGGAGAAAGGGGGAAGTAAGAGTGGATGGAAGAAGACTTGGATGGAGAAAGACTTAGCAGTCTCAAAGAAGCCTGGGGCAGGGAAAGATGGGGTAGTAAGAAGCTAAATGGGCTGTGCTAGAAGAGGACAGGAAGAATCATGTTTTTCATACCTCCTAATAAAACCACAGATCTCTAGGTTCCCCACCCTCACTCACCCCCCATCAGGAACCCTCCTCCGTCAGCGAATACCCGTGAACCCCCAGCAAAGTCCATTTGTCTAATATTCCCTCTGGCCACCCATGGATGACAACCGACTGCTCTTATCAGTTTCTCTGTTAGCTCAGAGTGGCAGGGAGCTCTGTGGTAAAGCTAAAGGCTTCAGCTCTAATGACATTTACAACAGTACGATGCTGCATGATGGCAGGGGCTTTGATTCTTTTTTTTTTTTTTACTGTTTGCTTTTTAAAAAGCTAGATAATTGCACAGACAAAATCTGCTTTAAATGAGGACTAGGTTGCAAAATCAATACTACATAATGAGGAGTGTTATTTTCTCCTTCCTCTCCTCTGCATATGCATATGCAAAGTGTATAATTGCACACTTTTCTTTCCGTGGGATCTCTGCCACATTTATTTGTCAGGGTGGAGCTGCTCTGGAGCTGCGTCAGGACTACATAGTGGAGCAGGCCGCTGTCTACAGGAGTTTTTCCACACTTGTTTCGGCAAATGGAAGATGTGCGGTAAATGACAGTACAGGATCATGTGGAAAAGGATGAGATGTTGGTTAAAATAGCTGAGCTCTGCCTGAGGAATGGATTCAATCCATCCTTTGCCACATCATTCTTATATGATGCTGGATAAGTCAGTTAAACCACACTTCTTGCAGGTGACCACGAATTCCATGCTCCTAGTTTCTGCATATCTGAATTGAAATTTTGTGGTCTAATTTGAAGTGCTGAATGATCCCAGATGAAACTGAATTCAGTGGGGTGCTAGACATACAAAGTGTTCTGAATGAAGAGCATATCAACTTCTTCAGATATTCACTTGAAATGTTAGGTGTCTCAGACTGAGTAACCAGAATCGACAAAATCTGAAACTACAGATAATTCCCACCCAAGCCCATCCCAAAGCCATTGCACCGAGGGGGTAACAAAATGTATCTTATGGCTTCTTTTCTATGGAAGGCAGAAGAAAAGGCATCTTATTTGCAGCTTAGCCTGATATTCCAGAAGGTGCCTGCCCACCACAAACCCAAATCCAAGTGGATTTGGTGCAAATCCAAGTGGATGGTGCAGTCAGGTTGTTGTGATTCACCTGGCCCTCTCACAGAGACCCATTACTGCTCCTTTGCAGGTATGTTAACAGTTCTGTCAGGTACAACCGTGGGCAGGTCAAATACAGCTGCGTGGTGCTAGAAGTAACGGGAGGAGTCAGAGGTTCTGACAGGGTCCACATCTTCCAGGTAAAGTCACTGGCACTGGCACACTGGAATTAATGCGTGGTTGGGAAGGTGAGGTCACCAGGAGGGCTCAGGTGTGTTTTCAAGAACTGCTGAGTGCCAGTGGGGCCTAGGGAAAAAAGTGGGAAGAGAGGGCTCAACTGTGTAAGTAAGACTTTAAACTAGGAGGAAGGCAGGTCAGTGATACGATTCCACAAGTAACTAACAAATGGTGGTTTGTGGGGAATACAAGATGATGAAGAAACATCTCTAAGTGCAAGAGCAGGTAGAGGAAGATCCTGGAAAGAAAGCTGCAGAGCCACAGCAGGCACACAGTCGGTTTCTGTGACCCAGCTTACAGTCAGTAACTTGTCTAAATCTCAGTAAGTGGCTCATCAGCCCTCCAATGTTACCATGCACTATGGTAAACTAAGAACCAGAATAAAACATAAAAGGAGCCTGTAAGAATAAAATCATAAAGGAAAATGCAAAAATGTCAAGATTATTAGCAAAGGAAAGAGAGTAACAAGAAGGCACTTCTATGCATTAGAAGTTGGAGCACAGTACAATCTGCCCCTTGACAAGGATGGAAAGCTAGTAAGAGGTGACAGAGAACAAACCAAAGTGATTAATGTCTTTTTCCTCTCACTCCTCAGTCAAAAGAATTAACTATGATCAGTTGACTAACCAGTAATGTCTAAAGCTAAATAACAGAAATAACAGAATAGACTATTTCGCTAAGTCAGGTATTTTCCAGTCAGTGAGACCTGAAGAGAAACCAACTGAGAGCATGTGGGAAAGTGGCTGAAGCAATCCTAAAGCCACAAGTGATCCTTTCCACAACACCTGGGAGGTGGAAGAGCAGTGACAGGTAATTGCAGTACCCTTTTTTTAAAAAGAAGAAAAGCAGCTTGAGGAATACAGGTGGAGAAAACAGCCTGACTTGAATTGCTGGAAATACATAGAAACAAGTAATTAAAGTTTTCTTTTGTGTATGGGAAATAATGAAATGATAAGTAGAGGCCAAAAAAGGTTTGACAGGAACAAATCATGCCAAGCCAAAGGCAAATTTCCTTCTCTGACAAGTAGCAGGTCTTATGGACAATAGATATTAACATATCTTGATTTGAACAAGGCTTTCAACGCAGTCTGTTGTGATTTTTTGTAAGCAAACTAAAATGAAATTGTTGTAGGGTGGACCCATAGCTGCTTCAGGAGAAAAAAAAATACTAAAAGAGTATTACCATTGGCTCGCTGTTGAAGTGGAAGGCTTATGGAAAGCAGTTCCACAGAAGCCTTTTCTGGGACTCTTAACATTCACTATTTTTATTGTGGTTTGGAAATGGCATATCAAATGTGGCTGACAAATTTGTAGAGAAAGTTCTGCAAGCACCTTGGCAGGATTAACATCTTGATCAATTGAAGAAATGATCTGAAAACAATAGGATTTGGTGCAGCAAGAACAGGTGTAAACTATTACACTTAGGGAAGAATAAACCCCCAAATGGAAAGCAGCCATCAAGGCAAAAGGTCTGCACAAAAATGCCATGGGGAATTTGGAAGAACTCATGCTGATGAAGAATTAACAATGCCACACTGGTGTGGGAAAGCAAGTATTGTGCTGAAATGTATAAATTGGCTAGGTGGGATATGTGAAATAATTCCTCCACTCCTACTCAGCACTGGTGAGGTCTAAAACTGGAAAATGGACTGATTCACTTTGGTCATTGAACACAACAGAGAAATGGGCAATTAGGGAAAGTCCTGAGAACAACAGAAAGTACTGAAAGTTAAAAAAATGACCTTGGAGGGAAGTCTCAAAGAACTGGATTTGTTTAATGTAGAGAAAAGAGGACTGGGAAGAAACACGACAACAGTCTTCAAATAGGTGAAAGTTAGCTGCTTAATGGAAGGCAGTAACTAAGTCTCAATGCTTCAAGGGGAGCAGGGAGCTTAAATAGTATCTACAGTTACAGTTTCTGCTATATATAAGGAAAAACTTCCTAGCTAGGAGGCTACGAAAGCCTTGGTGTCAGTGGAGGCCACTGAGCCTTTAGCACTGATTTTTTTAAACACAGCTGAAAAAGGCAGTACTGTTGAGTGTGTTTGGGAAGGGGGTTTCTAGACCAAAGGGCAACAGCTTGTCAGGCAAGTCTACATAATGACTTGCAGACACATATTTGAAAGGCATATGTAGCATCTGGAGCTGGGAGTCATGGCATCATGAGAGTGTCGTCACTGGATGAAGTGGCTCTCAGCTCGCATTAAGCATATAACCTCAAAGCAGGGAAAAAGAAATCAGATCTGATATGCAAACTTTGAAAGGTTTCTGACCCCTGGATATTTTCTTGTGATCTCTTCCTACTGTCTACAATTGTAAATAGACACAGGCTGTGATAGAATGGCCCAATTACTGCTGCAGTGTTTTCCTGTTACAGGAGAAAACCAGATATCAAGCATTTGTTGGTAACTTTAAAAAAAAATATCTAGCTAGATCATGTGCATTTCTGGCAAAAGGACTTCAAATCCCATCACCTGGGAGACAACCAAGTACTAGCATTTCTTCTTTATGAGAGGACTGGAAGGTTTTGTCAGGAACCTGAAAGACTGTTTTTGTTGGATTGCTTTGCAAACATTTGGGAGGCACCAGTCCTTGTTCTTATCCTGGGGTCCTGCTGTTCTGAATAGGCAAGCTAAGAAAATGGTGTGAGAAGCAGCAGAGGTGCAAAGAGGGGGAAAGGACATGCACCAAGCTGCACAAAACGTGTGACATGACTGGGAATAAAAGCCAGGTCTTTCTGGGGTTCACATCAGAACCATCCATCTTCTTGCACAGCTGTCATACTGTAACTGCATTGGACTCAACAGTTAGGTTTTCTTTACAAAAAACTCATGTGAAGGTTGCATTTTATGTTGGCAATGACCAACATAAAATGCATATATTGGTAAGACACCTTTCTAGTGCTATCAAAGGGATAATGCTTCTCCCTAGTTTAACAGCTGTTTGCTGTGTTCTCTGTGAGGACATTTGCTGATAATAAATTGTGTTGTGGAAATAAAGTAACATGAACAAGGAAATCTAAAGTGATCCAATTGTTTAATCTTGTTTAAACCTACATTTTCTCAGAGGAATCCCTAACCAAAATTAATTTAGAGAAACAAAGAGGTTTGATCCCATCACCCTTATAAATCACACATGCAAACCCCATGCTATTATGTTGCTATTAATAATGCTGACATGTTTAGGTATGCTCATAATCTTGTAAGTATATGAGAAAAGCAAAAATAAGCAAGCAAATGCAATTCCCTTCTTTCAGTGGAGCCCACCTGTCTCCTGCTTCCCAGGAGAAGCCCTGCATCATGGCTTCAGATTATTCTCTTCCCAAACTCTAGGTTCTGAAAGCAAAGACTGTTCAGCCAGCCTTTGTCTTTGCCTCTCTTAAAGAGACAATAACTTCTGCGCCAGGTTACCATATACCCAGGTTTCCTTCCACCTTTATGCCTTTTCCATTCAAAAAAATGTGTCTGGGCAGGAAACACAGATTTCATACATTTCTTCAGAATTTTCAGATATCAGACAGTCTTGACTACAACTGTGGCTTTGAGCATGGCTGATAGATGTCTGACTATCATTGGCTCACCTATTGCACACCTGCAGATCATCTCTGTGCTTCACACACAGTAAGGCGAATGCTTCCAAGAAGTGTGAGACCTATTGTTGCGTATATTGTAGATTACCACCTGTGCAGGACTTTTGATGCAACAGGAGCGGTTTTGATTTACTATACATTCACAGACCAATTATACCCCCTTGCAGAGCAAGTCTAAAGATCTAAAAAGCCTCAGATTTGCTGTACAGATGCTATCCAGAGCATGCACAACTGGTTTTGTCTGAGAAATCCCTGTGAAGAAAACCAGCCTCTATAGGTCTCTGTGGAGATACCTGAAGACCTAACTTATGTTATGCTATTTCAAAGGTGCAGGGGAGAGAACAGGTGAGAATTTGTTGAGAAGGGAGAGGAATATTTGCAAGAAATGGTCAGTTTATGTAAAGTATGTTTAGCAGGTGAGGAGGCAGATCTACCCCTCCCCAGGCTGCCTGCCTGGCACGTGACGTCCTATACTCCCACTTCGAGAAGTGTTATATATCCCACATCATTCATTCCACAAGATTAAGGAATTCTCTCTTGGCATGACATAAAGAGCATTCATCAGGCACCTTCTCTGTTTCCCTTTCATGCTGCTAGCCAGAGAAAGATTGTCATGGGGAAAAAAGGCCTTGCTATTGGTCTTGGTTTCTTTATTATGGAGCTACATTTTATAATTATCCATACCAACAGGATCCCATCTTTTTCCCTGTATTAACTTCATTGAACAGAGCTCACTTGAGTCATACTACAAGGGAATTTAGTTTGAGCAATATTATGCTAAGAAAGCTGTTCAGTGCAGTATAAATCATTTCAATTATAGAATTTAAAATATGTTGGGTAATATGTTTACACATGCACGTGCAACCTGCACTAGATGCCTACACTGCTACAGCCGGAAGCTTCAAGTTCAGTTTTTACAGATGACTAACGCAGTTGTTACTCAATTTCTACAAATAACATCTGTGCAAGTGTAGTATCCTTTACAGAGGGCAGGCTCCTTGCAGGAGTTTAATCTTACTGATATCATCTACCTGGGAATTATGTAGGTTTAAGAATGTAATAGTAAGACTTTTCTAAACATATCATGAAATTTCTGGTCATCGGTATTTCTGTCTGGATGGGAATGAGAATGTTTCCCGTTCCCATCCAGATGGATGGGAATTCAATAGCAAAATGTCCTTTTGATAGCTCTTCAAAACCCCACACAACAACAAGACGTCAGAACTGAAAGTAAAATCCAGAACGTTTGTCTGAACTCCCCCAAGATCTTGAAGATTCTGGGGGTTTGGAATACAATTTTAGATTCATATCTGAGTCTCCATTTTTCACAGGAGAAAAATGCAAGCCATGGAAAAGTTATGAGACAGACTGATATACACTGCACTGGAATGACTTTGCAATCACTTGGCTCTTCCCTTCTCAGCAAACAGTCAATTGTCACAGAAAAATGACAGATAGCTTATAGAAGGCTAGCAGCTGGCTAAGGAAGCATTGAACAGCTTAGTCTGAATCAGGCAGGACCGACACAGTCAAGGTGAGGTAGGCAAGATGTTGTAAGAGGCTAACAAGCACACCAGCTTCTGCCACTGTTTAAAGCACTGCCCCTTCACTTAGCAAGGAAGTATGAAAGAATCCCTATTCTGCAGGTTGCAAGAAATGCTTTCTCCATGCTTCAGTTCAGAAACCGTTCCACTTCCTCCTGACAAACACGCAAATATTTTGGCTGACCCACACACTTCTGCATCATGAGAATAATCTCACATAGCACAACCAAGAGCAGAGAGTGAGGATGCATCCTTGTCTAACTTTGATCTTTCTGCACTTCTCAAGTCACACAAGAAAAAGCTTAACCTTGGAAAAAACACTGAGTTGAAGATCATCTCTAATGTGAAGGTATTTCCGGGTACAAAAATGGTGTTGTCTTGCAGTTGTCTGCAGGTGGACCACAGGGATGGTATCTGGTGATATACCATCCATGCTTTAAGAACTAAGACTCTTGACAGATTTCTGAACCATGTGCTCTTCCCTTCTCCTCCCTGTGGATTCAGCTCTGCCAAGACAACTCACCCAGATCTTACAAAACCAAAATTGTTTAGGTTTTTGTTTGGTTTCACCTGTCACGTTAATGAAGAAGGAAAGACACTGTAAATAAGCTATGAAAAACTGTGCAGGTGTGAAAAATGATCATCAGACATTAAAGCATTAAAAATGATAAGTCATCTCTGTGGATATTGGGGAAGACCACACAGGAGGAAAATGACGGTACCACAGGTCTTAACAATACGGAAGTACTGAAACAAAAAGGGAGAGTAAGCCAATGTTCTTTCTGCCACTAGGAGCAACTGATTTGGAATAACCTGTCATGCTCACCCAGATCTATTTCTTTCTTCAAAACCACTTAATTTCATACTAAATTATCCCAGTGAAACTTTATAGCTAAACAACGAGGTTATAACACAATGATAATACCTCTGGGTTTGGTATCACTTTTTTTTTTTACATATCCAATTCAGCTACAAGTATAATTTAAGTTCTCTTCTAAAAGGAACTGATACAAGTTTACTATTTTTTTCATGTAATGTAATGTAATGAACACATATATTAAGTAATCTGCTGTCTTTTTATTATATTTCTAAAATTTAACTAAAATATGGGATTCTGTGAAATGATTTATGGCAACCAATACAACATGTCCACATGGTAAATATATTTAGCTATCTCTAATACACAGCAAACAAAATCAGTGCGTGGCTCTAGTGTATTTAAATCATTGGTATACTCCAACCTACATTAAGAACTTAGTGGCTTTCACAAAGCTAATGAAGCTTGTGGTGAATCTTAAGCATAATATACTGCAAGTTCCTCAGTGAATGAAGTAATGGAACAGTCTATCTTAGTGACAATTGCAGGCCAACTCTGCGTTCATGAGCATGAAACTTTCAATTACTCTGAACTCCTAAATGGGATGCTACCATGAAAAAAGGCCTGAATAGAAATTTGGGCTTCCATAGTTTTGTCTCAATGATTTGGGCTGGAAAGGTGCTCCAGCTAGAAATTAAAGTATACTCTGACCTCCTAACCTGAAAAAAACATGGGTTCTGACGATCAGCCCAGAGGTACTTAATAGCATATGCATAATTTCCAGTCATGACACTTGTTGGCCCTTTTATGCCCTTAGTGGCATCTTAGCTACCCCATTGCCTTTAGTGAATTTGCAGAGAGTTAACTTAATGTGATAAACAGCTTTGTCTTACCTGTAAGAGAGAAAAATCTCCAGGTTTTTCAGTCTTTTTTTTATTCACAGTGAATTAACAAAGCAAAGGCCTTAGAAGAAAACAGTGCAAGTGAGAATATCTGACTGTGTAAAAATGGAGGATCAGCTATTCCCTCCATGCTTTGAATAAAAACTCAAAAACCTCTCTCAGGACCACAACCTCAAAAAAAGAGACGAAAATGATACAGCCAACAGGCAAAACCCGTTTGCAGGACCATTTCATGTAGATACCAACCTGCATCCATAATATCTAACATCTTAGCTTTCAAGAAAATCGGTAGGATTTGCTTTCTACTTAGAGCCCTGCTGGGTCTGTTCTGCAATTTAACACACAATTTAACAACACAGCAAGCTTGGTAGGAGCAAGAGTACGTTGAACCTGAGTTACTAAGCACAGCAAGTTAAGGCAAGCACATAGCCTGGCAGCAATGCACACAGCCCTCTCAAGTGTGTGTGTGTAAACATTATTGTCCAGCAAGTGAGAATGAAATGGGGCTCTCTACGAGGTACCACAATGATCCTCAATAGTGCATCCAATTAAAATAAGGATTTGCACACTTGCTTCATTAGCTACAAGTGTCTGGGGAAGAGTCACACCTTTTTCAGTGGAAGTTTTATCTGTCACGTTTACTGGGACTTGCAATGCGTGGAGGGCAATTACAACACTGACAGTGGTACTGTCTGTGTATGAATGTCTGAACGAGGTAATTCAGAACACAACTTTGCTTTCAGAACTGTATATTGTATCAGCAAAATGTGAGGAACTATGTACAGAAGTCGGGATTAGGTAAGTCACAGAACAAGTCCTGCAGCGAATGTGTGTGAAAAACAATATGAGGAAGACACAGCAAAAGAGATGACAGTTGCAGGAAAGTAGGAAGTTAAATAGCCCCTTGCAGAGATGTTATGAATGCTGATACACGCACAAAAAAAATATCCTAGCAATTCCCATTTCCGCTGGTGAAATTAGATACAAAAAAATTAGACACCGTGAAACAATGTATTATTGCTCTATGGGATGTGGAATTGTCTGTATTGTGTTATAAGATGTTACAAATCTGCGAGGCAGAAGAGCTTGTGCTATTCTCAGCAGAATAACTCAGGGCAAAACAGCAACTTCTTTCCTTGTATTTTAGCAGTGGAGTCTGCGTAGTTCCTTCCCTGAACAAAATTGTGCAGAGGATATGATACAATCAGTAATTCTCAAGATCACTTCTTTCAGCTTGCGCTTCTTTAAAGTGTCATATTCCCAAATTCTCATGGAAAACTTAGATTACAAGATAGAAGGTACCAAACACCTACCTCATGTTAATAGCGCAGTAATGCACATAATTATACCCAGTGCTTTACACCCTCTTCCCCTCCGATATTGGCAATGCAGCAGCTGACAATATTGGCATTTTTCCATTGGCACTGCCAACTACTCATGCTCAGCACTGTGCCAACATCCCCTGATGTAAAATTAGAACAGTAAGACCACATCCTGCCTTCCTTTGTTTGCTCACCTATTTAGGAGGTGGTTTCAACTGAGCCTGAACCATCCACTCCCATGCACACAGAGGGAACTGTGCACAAAGGAGCTGTGCTATCCAGCACTGCCATGGCACCTTACGATAACACAGATTGATACCAGTGAAGAGAAAAACTTCTCCACAGTGGTCACAGACCACTGCAGACACTGGTGGTGCTCCAGGCAGCATTCACAAGAGGATTTCTTTGGAAACAGGAAGGCCCCTCCAACACCCCCGTGGCTTATATGCTCATAGAATATGTGCAATAGAGGCTGAAGTCTTAGCTGTAGCCAATGATTAAATGACATGACATTTTTACTTACAGAAGTACCAGTACAATGATATCTCAGGGAATCCTTCAGCTGCAGAAGATCCAAATACAAGCAATCATCTTTACTGGCTATGATCATTTCCATGGCAATGCTGTTATTTGTCTAGTGCTTTTGTGTGTGCCAAGCATTCTGTGAAAAGGAAACAAGAAAAAGCCCAAACTGTTTACAGCTTGATAACCTGTGCCTGCAGCCTATGGTAGGACTTCTACAGCAATTCCAAAGGCATACATGTGTGTGCATACACACTTACATGTTCATGGAGGAGTTGTGGTGCTTGTTTCATTTTCAGCCAGATCAAATCCATGGTTCAGCTCAACAATCAGCTAAATAATTGCTAGCATTGGCAAGCAGAGATGGGAGGAAAACAAGAAGAAAGAGCAGCAGATGCAAGGTGTGACCATGGTTTTGGTGGCAGCAATAGCTTCAACTGTGGAACTGCAATTACTATAATCTTGTCCTTTGGTGGCTTGAACTGCTGTGGAAATGTGTTACACCTGCTGCAAAGCTGTGAGCAGGACCCTCATGCAGGTGTTACTAAGGTGAGTGTGGGCTGCAGAGCGGGGGAATGAAGACACAATACAACAACAAAGGAAGGAACAAAAAAACCCCAAACAACCAGGATTTCAATTCCCTGTAAGAAACAGCAGCTCTGCCCTGTGTAGCATTTGTGGTGGTTTTAGGAAGTCACACTGGAAAAAGCATTAAAATTGCACTTAGAAACATATAGGAAGTGATAAATGTCCTTTAGCAGATTGGTAAGGCAAAATTTAGCTTTTTTAACCTGAACTTCCTGGGCACTGTGCATTTCTAAGTCTTGAAGCTGAACAAGCCCGTTAGCAGTATGAAAATGCCAAAGCAACTGGAACGCATGAAGTTTGCTTTGTTTCCTGTCTTTCTAAAAATATTTTTTTTTAAAAAAAAGCCTTTTACTGCTTTGTACTTCTACCAAAACGAATAGTTAACAATCATGAAATTGTTACATATCATATAAACAGTGGTCCCATATCTCAGTTTTATGTAGGTGATTTATTTCTGTCCTTTCATTTGGCAAGGACAGCATCAGGTCTAGCTATATCTACAGATAAAAATATAGATATCACACAGCAAATGGCTGTCAAAGTTTGGAACTGAGGCTGTTGAAGTTTTGATAGGTTCAATCCCATTTTTTTCCATAATGGATAACCAGCAACAATGGTTTATTATCCCTAGTAGAGTGCTCCAGTTTCTTTGGTTTCTCAAATTCAGCAGGCAATACACAATGTCTGTACCCTGAAAAAATCCAAGTAAAGGCTAGACTTTTTCATGTTGTGTCACATCCAAAGATCACTCCTTAGATAGATGATCACCGAACAACACACCTTTCCAGAAAATTGTGTGCTTTCTAATACTAGGTCTTTGTCAACAGACCAGCTCAGCTGTTTTGCTCTCTGGACTGCACAGGAAAGAATGATCCATTTGTTTCTTGCTTTTCAGCTGCCCTTACAGATGACAAACAAGTTTCTGTACAGGACCCAGTAACAGAAGAAGGAGGACTAATATATAATATGTAACTTGGCATTGCATGCTTTGAGAGTGGTGTTTGGAAACAAGGAGAAAGTGAAAAACAATATGTTCCGTGGAATTTTCCTTCATGTATATATTTTATCTGCAGCTGCAGTGTTCAGAGGCCAAGTTATTAGAGGTGAACTGGAAAAGAAGCAATAAAATGCCATTAACTTTAGCACTTTAGAAGTCAGGGATGGAATTGACCCATAAGACGTCTGCTAGAGAAAGATTGCTCCTTGCAGCACCATGTTAAAAACACCAAATAGGGAAGGGTAGGAAGCACATGCAACGTACTTTAACCCAGCCTTTCCACCTGCTTGTCTATCCTGTGGGCTCACTCCTCTCCCAGGAGAGAGCCACAGCCATTCCAGTGGGCACTGCTGTGATTCCATCCATTGCCCATCCTCAAGCTGCTCCAGTGCAAGAAGCCAGCTGTGTGGAGGAAAAGTGGGATGGAAGGGGAAAGTGGACCTCCAGAAATAGGCTGCTGGGTTTCCATGGGTGCTTTTCAACAAAAAAAAAAAACAAATGTCATAATACAAGAAAATGAGAGGCTTTTCCTCACTGAATATGGATGAGAGATTTAATACAAAGAAAGCCAACTGTCAGTACTTAGTCGTAATATTTTTATAAGGATTTGTCCTTCAGAGGTGGATTATACAACTTTCCTTATTACAGGAATGTGAAGACTGAAGATCCTAAATGCTCTATATTTTTGAGTTGTAATAAATGTGCCAGGAATCTGGGGAGACTTCCAAAATGCATTTTAATCCATAGTAGGCTGAAAGTTGTGCACTGTAAGCAATTTCCATTGTTAGATGGAAGTAAATATAAACTACTAAAGAGTCAGAAAATCCCGTTCCAACTAGCAGCTCACACAGTGTTTCAGTCATATGTATACAGTGTTTTGGAAGGAAGGAAGGCAAAAATATGTGATAACCTACCACTGAATGACATATTTTCAAAATCTAGATGTTGGTTTGCGTATAAAAAAGATTTTCATGCACCTCAGAAAAGCTGCACAAACAGCTTCTCTGTATGCAAACTAACATCTGCAGCATATACACACCAATTTCCAGGATGGTACGTACACAGAAATGGATGTGAAATTTGAGAATTACAATCATAGAGGCCAAGCTGAGGTCCCTTTTAAAGGTAGTTTTCAGATACGAATCTAAATATCTAAAAGAAAAGAAACTGGGAGCTAATCTTTCTTTGCTCCCTACTCTGCTTATTTCAGACTTTACCAACTGTGTTAAATATGAAAGAGTCTGAAAAGAAAGTATTATCGTAGCTAATACTGTGGCCAGGGTATGAGTCATATACCAGAGTGCCTGCTCCTGTGCGTGGACAGAGGGAATTGTAATACAAAAGGCTCTGAGGAGGAGGGACAGCACTTTATCAGCCCCCAGCTACTGGGAGGCTGGAGGTGGAGCTGGCTAGTGGTAACTGGATGAATTGTTTCAATCACATGGTTAATGACTCAGCATCATTATCCCAAAATATTTAGGTTTTTATCTCTACCAGCTCGTCCAGCACACTTGGGTGGAAAAGAATGGGAGGACTGGGAGAGGGGAGGTAGGCATTGGGTTAGTAGCCTTTGCTGAGTGAGCACCATGTATATTTTCCACTGCTTGTTTTGCCGTGGTGAGGGTTGTAACACTACAACTGTAACACCATCAGAGAGATTCCCATCGATTTCAGTGATGCTTGGATCAAGGCTTGGGCAGCCCTCAAGCAATAAATACACCATTCTCTTCCACAGCAGCAAGGAATTTTAACCCAGTTGCCTGTGTGCATATGTATTGCTTTCTATATGCACACATGCTGCTGGCAACCCCATCGCCTGGGCTGACAACAGCAAGGGTGCAAAGCAAACATTGACTCCCTGTTCCTGCATGCTCCAAAATATCAGGAGTTATGCCTCTTCACAACACTGGCAACAGCTGAGTAGAAATGGCGTGACAAGAGTGGGAGTAATCAGCGTATGTACAGTATATACTGATATGTAGCTGCTGCAGTCCTCATTCTGTTTAGCTGGTTCCCAGAATAAGAAAATTATAGTATGTGTAGGTTTATTTTAAGTAGGGCTAGAGCACATATATAGCTGGTTTGTGCACAGTCCCCTGCAAATACTCCTTTCTTAATGGGATATATTATGTCACCATGGTCCTAAATACCTCTGCTTTGCAGACCAAATTCAACACATAACTTTTGAAAAACAGCCACTTCAAATTTCTGTTGTCAGCAGCGTGGAGAAGTGTTAATGTGGATTTTGGTGCGTATCTGTATTTATGGCTAGCCTGCTGGCTCTCTGTCACTAATGTTCATAAAGACACCCACAACAATGAACAGTGGAGCCTCGCTAATGCCTCCCACCAGCCACATGGCACACAGAGCTTAAGGTTGGGAGGTCACATATTCCTTCCCTTTGTTTTTATTCCTCATTTGGTGAAGACCTCCCAGGCAAGGGCATTCAGTTGCCTGCACTGTTTGGACTGGAAGGCCTTTTTCCAGCAGGAGTTACACTCACTCGCTGGTCTTCAAAATGAAAATGAACCAGGAAAAAGAAGATGACCCCAATCCTGCACAGAAGCATTTAAAATATTAAAAGCATTAAAGCATTAAAAAAAGGGATGGAGCACCCATCCTATGAGGAAAGGCTGAGAGAGAGTTGGGTTGTTCAGCCCAAAAAAGAGACTCTGGGAAGAACCTATTGCAGCCTTTCAGTTCTTTTTAAGGGGCCTATAAGAAAGACGGGGAGTGACTATTTAGCAGGGCTTGTTGCTGTAGGACAAGGGCTAATGGTTTTAATGTAGAAGAGAGAAGATTCAGGCTGGATGTGAGGAAGAAATTTTTTACAATGAGGGTGGTAAAATACTGGCACAGGTTGCTCAGAGAGGTGGTGGATGCATCATCCTTGGAGATATTCAAGGCCAGGCTGGATGTGTTTCTGGGCAACCTGATCTAGTTGAAGATGTCCCTGCTCATTGCAGGTCCCTTCCAACCCAAAGTATTCTATGATTCTAAAACAATTACTTGTTGTCATTGAAATGTTAGGGACTATCCTGCCTGTGTATCCTGCCCCAGTCAGCAAAGCACAGAGACACTGGGGACCCCAGTTCATAAAAAAGCGCAATCACTGAAAGCCAGTTTGTGCCAGGCAGCCTGGTGCTGTGGGATGCTCCTTGCTCTTCTTTCCAGCCCCAACTGATTGCACATTGTATCAGCAGCTGCTTTCACTGCTGAGGACAATGCATGCATATGCTAACACAAGAAATAGCCCACTAGCTATTTTGTAGCTACTAAGAGCTACCTCAGTGTGCAGTCTGCTACATGAGCAGTATCTTCTATGGTAGAGAGCAGATTTGTTGGCTGGGCAGTCGTACTGCATGTAAGGTCACTACACTGAGCTTTTCCTACCATCTGTGCTTCCCTGCTCTCTTACTTAGGGGGAGAG
The DNA here is from genome assembly GCA_025447955.1 of Psilopsiagon aurifrons. Lineage (NCBI taxonomy): Eukaryota > Metazoa > Chordata > Aves > Psittaciformes > Psittacidae > Psilopsiagon > Psilopsiagon aurifrons. Next base: position 19,650 of record JAOEHY010008045.1, read on the forward strand.
CCAAAGGCAGAATCCAGCTCTTAATTTAGACCCCAAATGTTATATAAAAGGTATTCATCCCAGATGGACTCGATCCCAGAAGTCACTGCTATAAAAGACTTGTTAAGCAGTCAATTTTACAAATGAAGATGAATCAATGCCTCTCCATGCTATCTATTTGTGTTTCTTATTCCCTATTTCTAGACATGTACTCACTTAATAACTCAGACACACATCTAAGGAGTCAGAAGAGCCCCTTTGAACTTAACAAATAGACTATCTTATCACATAAGAAAATGCAGTTTGTGCTTAATTTAAATCTGCTGGTTTGACAATTTCAGTACCTTGCACATCAAACAGAAATCATCAGAGACTAGAAAGATAAATTATCAGTCAGATTATTTCCTTATGAGGGATATTAATATTTGCAATAATTTCTAGTGAGAAAAATGAGATAGAAACCAGTGTTTTCAAAAGTAGTTCCCATTCTGCATGTCTTCAAGCAGGATTCACTTAAGCCTGAATTTCTGCTAGGCAGCCGCCAATTGCAGGTGGAACACTGAGATCTCCATTGGTCCAGAAATAAAATCCCGAGTATCTCAACTTTATAACTCACAAAGGAGGCATCCTAAACCACAGTACACCCTTGAAAAAAGGGCTCAAAGTCAGTGTGTACTTGGGAAACCTCATAAACATTAGGAAGGGAAAGTTCACCTCTGAGTTCTGCCCTGAAGGACAAGACTTGCAATGCAGACCTGATAGCATAACATATGCTCATGTTGCCTGATCAGGAGCAAGGTTACCAGCAGTTGTAGAAAAGATGTGCAAAATGGCATATCCTTGCTTTTACGGATAAAATCTTGGTAAGTGAAAGGAGGAACATATCAGTTACCTGAGCAAGTATGGTATTTGTCCTCCCTTTAACTTCATGTCCTGAAGTGTGTGAAAGATTAGCATTAAGTATTGCCATGGGCCATTTGCTGTGACTGTATCTAGACAACTTCCTGAAATAAAAGGACAAATGTCAGCTCTAGGTAGAAGCCTTCAGGCACAGGAAAAATAACCAAAGAATAATTTACCACAGACATCATCTGCGTGTACAAATGAGATAGATGAGTTGTTTACTTGACTCAAGAAAATCAGGTTCTGAAGGCAAAAAGTTTGCTAAAGTGACTGCATTTGGTAAGTGCAGCCTCAGCGAGGCATCTAAAATTCTCATTATTGTTTCCTGTACCAAACATAAGAAACCTCTGACATTTTATTGATAACATTACATGATGGCTGTGGCCAGAAGATGCTTCTCTAAATACTGAGCATCTTACCTGGCAGTTCCCTCTCTCTTTTCACACAACAAACCCTACCCACAGTAAAATAAAGAAGAAATTCACACATTAAAATAGCTTGGAAAAGTAATCACAGGACTGAAGCATGCATTAACAAACACAATGTGCAAAAGTGAAGTGGGAAGCCTGCTAATAGCCTTACAATATCAGACACAACAGGTTGCTAATTTAGCAAGCATCACTAACACATGATTTCTTGGCTGTTTCCCCTTCAGTAGGCATTTTTGCTAGTTTTAGTTCCTCCCTAATTTTGAATCTTCACACTCATTTTTCTGAATTTTTCAACATGCTCATTTCCTAGGTATTTATTTATTTTGAGTGTAACAAATCCATCTTCACAGTATCCATGATTCTTAATACAGCCAGCATGGATTATAGGTTAGCTCTCTGAATGCACAGCAACTAGAGGACTCTATAGCACACCTAGGAAGTCACTGGCTACTACTTAAAGTGACTCTAGGTGCCACCTTAGTACCTGCTGTACCTCCTATAGAGCCAAGACTGCATCCCAGTGTGTTTTCAGAGAATAATAAAAAGGCAACGTGGAAGAATTGTCACTGCTCTGCAAGCCCATTCATGTTATGGTATGAAAACGTGAGCAGAAAATAAACCAGCTTCTCCACAGCAAGCAGTGAAACTTCCCATAAACTCTGTGAGACCATTTTCCTTCCACTGCATATTAAATCTGCAATTTCAAGGTAATCTTGCTCTACACTATCAGTGAGATAGTGCTGCCTTGTCTCAGGCAAATAGCCAGCAGCAGGTGCTGCTTACACTGCCTGCCTCTGGCACCGGTTACTGGGATCCTCATCCTGGAGATGCAGGAGCACAGCCCCTGCCCCAGGAGAAAGGCTGGCAGGAGACAAGCTCAGGACTACACTGCAGGAGAGAGGGAGCGATCTTCACAGAAGCAGGGCGAAGTGTGAGGTGAAAGTGTAAAAGCAGGAGTGCCTTTCTGTTCCTCAGCTGGGTAAAGGGTTTGTTGAAAGAGAGATGATGTGGGATTCAGGCTGGCTGGGAGCAAGAGGAGAAGGGGAGCAGCGGTGGGAGGCAGAAGTGAATCTAGTGGGAAGAGAATTTATTAGGAGATTGATAATTCATTCACCAGATGATGGCAGGTTAGCCCATGATCACTGAAGTTAAGTGCATGCAGACTTGCACACCATACACAACAGCATGTGTATTTTTCACTTGCACAGATAGTCTTAGCCCATGGACAAGTAGTGGGACCCCTTTTTTCTGAGTTCTGGGCCTTCCCTGCTCTGAAAGGGATCAGTGCTTATATTGTCTGTCCAAGCCGAGTGAGATTCATCTCCCGGTGACCACAATTCAGGTGTTCTGCAACAGGCAGAGACCTAAGGGACAACCAAAGTGTCACCCACAAAGAGGCATACCTGGAAAAGTTTCTGGCACCCAGGACTCTTGTGTACCACACATAGCAGAAGAACTGACCAGAACAACTCTGGAAAGGGTATCTCTCCTACTAATGGAAGAGAAGTTGGCAACAGGACTCTGTCATCCACCCACAAAAGAAGAATGAGGCCAAACTGATCTTCCTCTGCTTCAACAGTGTCTTTAATATTGCTCTGTCCTGGGCCTACCTCTGAGCTCCCCCATCATCCTGCTTCCCTCCTTCGCTGGCTCCCGGTTCTGGCAGACATGATGTGATGAAGCATATGGGAAGGATATGCCCTACCAACTGGATGCAGGGTTTGTTTAAATGAGATTTACACTGAAAGGGTACAGGAACCTGCTCAGACATACACAAGCATAACGGTGTTCTGCAAAGCTGTCTAGTGGTGGAAACACCTTCCCAAGAACTGGAAGATCTCAGGGAGGCCTCCATATGAAGAGGGCCATGTCCCTGTTGGCAAACCTAACCACCACCACTCACTATTATAGTGGCAGCATCGGCAGCCGTAGCAGTGGACCAAAGGCAGATGGAGCATTTAAGAATCTTTTCTTTTCTTTTTAAACCTGTGTTAGAGTGACAAAACCTTTTGATATCTTGTCATTCCACCATTTCCAGTCCTTACGTTGATGACTGTGGAACAGACAGCAGGCTCATTTGCTCCAGCACTTTTCTCCCATGGGAAAGCAGCTAGTTTTTCTACCACAGAAAGTTAGCTTTGCTTTTGAATAAGCTGGAGAATAATTTATCAGGGGGTGTCCCTCCGATAGACATAGCAGGGAGGAACATGACTAACAGGGCATAGCTGTTTTATAGGGATATAATAATTTCATGGGCTACTTTCTATTGCAATGGCTTATGCCTTCACTTTTGTTTGTATTGCATGCTTCTAAGACATGGGAGGAAGACCTGGGCTTGCAATCTGAGACACTTCTGGTTCAGAGTCAAAAAAACTCCAGAGGCAAAGGCTAGGAAGGAGGGTTTCATGAAAAGCGTCCTTTGGGATTTGCAGCTGTCTGGTGATACTGACCTTGGCCTTCCTGATGGCCAGCAAGCATGTTTTGGATTTAGTCAATACTTAGCATTCACATCCAGGACAAGTGGAGTTCAAATTCTTCCCAACAGACTAATTAGGCAAAATATTTAGAAATGCTGTAATTCCATTCATGCTTTTGCCATAACATTTAGGGAAACAACAATGCTTTTCATATACCAAGAGCCTCTGACAGCATCTACACTGGACAAACAGTGCACACACACTTATACCCAGGCCTTCATTGCTTTTATGACAGAAATACTCACTGCAGCTATGCACAGGCACCTCAGCATCCAACATTTGCTTATATGGGCGCACCTGAGAAGCCTTTAATTGGATTTGGAAGGGCTTGCATCTGTTCCATAAAAGGGCAATATTATTTACAACAGTAGCAGAAAGATAATCAGACAGGTTTATTCTCTGCCAAAATGGGCAATGTATATTTGCAAAGCTTTTCTAGTTCCTTTGTTGTGCATTCTTTCCACACACCATTACAGAAAGATCATGTTAACAGCAGTGGCTGCTGCGTGGTATCATATTGCCTTTTTGTTTTTCCAAATAATTTTTTTTTTTTTAAAAAAAGAAAAAAAGAAGAAAGGAGATCCTATAAATGTTAAACAAACTATTCTATTTTCATTAGGCTGTAATAAAATC
>JAOEHY010008047.1:0-20560 GCA_025447955.1 Psilopsiagon aurifrons
AAAAAAACAAAAAAAAAATCAAAAAAAAAACAAAAAAAAAAAAAAAAAACAACCAAAAAAAAAAAAAAAAAAACAAACAAAAAAACAAACAAAAAAACAAACAAAAAAACAAACAAAAAAACCAACCAACAAAAAAAACCAAAAACAAACAAACAAAAAAAACCCAAAAAAACGAGCAAAAAATAAAAGCCAAGACAAAAAAGTGAGAGGCCAGTGGCTACATTCTTACCAGAAATAGAATCACCTCTGACTAAACGCTTCTGCAGATCTCAAGGGATTAATTATTTAGGAATATAAACTTTCCTGCACAGAGATATTGAGCAACTTTCTTACTGAAAATAGATCTGATCCTGGAAAGTGCTGAATGACTCTTCAAAGGATTGCACGCCCAAATCTGTGGATTGGGGAATTCATTTAAAAGCAGCAACAGTGTAGCATTACTGGAATGCCCTTTGCTCTAAAAGTATTAGTATTGGCAATGGTATGAAGAAGTTATTTAAAATGTGTCACTTTGTCAGGACTCTTCCTTTAATTACTGTTGTTATTATTATTGACTTATTTAAAGGAATAGTCTCCCTTAGACAGGTATACTTCTACAACACTCAGACTTTTGAAACATTCCCATTTGATTCCTTTAGAAAATTGCTTCACAGCCCCTATTTTAAATAAGCTTAAAAAGTGATCCTGCCAGTTGATAGCTTAAGACATTTTTCAGTACTCTCAACACTATCTCAGATATTGCCAGGTACTAGAAAGTCGACATATTTTAGAGTTGTGGGGGAGTGCTCTTGAAAATCCACAGATCTTACAACCTAAGCCTCATCAGGGACCTCACACATACAAGCAGACTCATTAAGGAAAACAAGGTTCTGCAGCTACTTCATATAACATGTAAAAGAAATATAATAATCTGAAAAAGGATTTTATTTCTTGATCTAGCACATCTTACTAAATATCTGCTGCTTTTGTAAATAACTCACAGTTATCTCTTCTAACACATGTGCAACTTCCCCATTAGCATCACTAGGACTCACATGTATATGAGAGAGACTGTTGAACTGTACAATACATATTCTATTTATAAAGCTTGAAGATCAAATGTTAGCCTTAATGAGGCAAACAAGCTATGCTTGCTTTTTTATTCTTATTAAAGGTAGCACTTGTAAAAATTGCTTTCTTGAATCATTCTAGAGAAGCTGTTTAAGTGCCGTGCTAATAATGTAGCCCTAGGTGATTGCGACATCAAACATTTTTGAATGTTGATTAAATTTGGAAGGGGGAGAAGGCATTTTTAGGAGTATGAGCTCATACTAATTACAGTAAAGATTATTAAGAATTTGGGAACTCACTAAAGTAAAATTTATCTTCATACAGCAAATTTAATTTGTAACAAACAAGCTCATGATCATTAATTCCACTGTACTTTATTCTCTGCGTTACTCAAATTGGATACTTTCTATAATAAATCACACTAAAAAAAAAAGAAAAAGATTTTTCTATATACGTTTCACCTTGTATTCAATAGATAGTTACAGCAGGAAATAAAAAAGAAGATATACTGAGCAAGCAACATCCTAATAAAATCTTTTCTTCTAAGAAATAACAGAAGACACGGATGACATTGATGAGAGGAGGGTGCTATTGTTATTCTCACTGTTTTGATGTCATTACCTTGTTATTTCCATTGTTCTGACATAATCACTTGTTTGTTCTAATTGCACCAATCTCAACAGGATGATATTTGTGTCACTCGTCAGCATGTTTTACTGTGTAATTCATACATGTCAAACATACATGCAGCTAAAGCTTTTACACACTACAGCATTCAATGTACACATTATCCTATTGCAGAAAATCTTTTTATTTTAAAACATAATTATCAGGCAGATACATTTATATGTAGATAACTAGGTACATATGAAAATTGTGGACAATGCCAGTCATGGGGAAAACATTTCATATATGTGAACTAGTTGTTTGTCAAGGTTATAACACACTATTTTCAGACTGAAGCGTTACGACTACTCATTCTCTGTCTGTCCTCAAGAGCAGCAGATCAGTGAGAGGGGGAGCATGTGTAAAATTGTTTTTTTGTACAAGCTCTTTTTCATGCAAGACCTTTCTTGATATTGTTATTCAAGCTATGTATTTCGGGATGCTGTGCTGTCTACTGAGCACTGTGCCTGTTGGTCTACTTAGATATATGCGCAAGCAAATGGTGCCCAGAATTAAATGGCTTGCATTGCACTGTAGAATTGCTGGGATAAGGTATAAACCCAAAACTGAAAATAGAGGAGCATTTTTCACACAAGCTCATCTGTAAATTTTCTACCTCAGTCTTCCAGACACATTAACTGGTAGAAATAAAGTATAATGCACTATATCACAGCTCTGTATCTTTCTGAGCATTCGCGTGTGCATATGCATGCATTTTTTTAATTCTCCCTGTCTACCTACTCTCTGCATAGTTCATATACCTGAGTGACTGCCTCTTTCTCTCTGTGTGTATATCTTTCAGAATATAAATATTTACATGCTTTAGTCCAGTCATAAAATTTTACATTTCAATGATATTATTTTGCTGATGGCATGACAACTAAAAATTTGCCATTAAAGATGTGAAAACAGAGAACGCAGTGAAACAACAGTGTGTTTCAAGTATAGAAATGTTCAACAAAGGGGCAGGAAATGCAGTTTGGGCTTGTAGTGGTCTTTTAGTAGATGCATATTAGCAATTAATTTGATCTGTAGTCTAAGAGGCATTTTTATAATTAATTTCTCAGCATTTACCACATACAAGCCATCTCTTTAGAGTGCTATGTCATTAACAAAATTCCATTTTTTCATAGAGAATAGGCATACTGATCTACATTTTCCCATGCCGCCTAGCCAGAATGGACTCAAGGGATATTATCTTATTCAGAAAGAACCTTTCAAGGTTGAATAAAAGAAATGGTGCAGGGTCCCTGGGAGAGGGAAGTGATCATCATTTTCACCTTCAACTCTTCTTTGATGTGGCAGAGTCAATTTTTAATCAGCAGCCATCAGACTGGGCTTCATTTCGCCTTACAAAGTCCTATTACTCTGCCACTTTCTGGAAGGAGGTGATAAGGACAATGCTCTTCTTTTTCTCTTCATAGAGCCCTGCATATGATGAGTCCCTTTGGAGAGGTTTGATAAAAAAAAAAAAAAAAAAAAAAAAAAAAAAGTGAGTATGTAGGGATAAAGGTCACCTCTCTGCCAGAATTAACTCTTCAAGAAAACAAACTTTTGATTCCAATGTGTTGTTTTTAACAATTCTCCTGCATTCTTCTGTATGTAGTTTTTGTGGTCAGCAGTAACAAGACAAGGGTTAATCCCCATGACGCTTTGGATCTAAATGCAACTTCAGATTATCAGCCTGCCACAGAATTAAAAAATAAAATGAAAACAAGCCCACCAAAGCAACAAATAAATACCCTCTATCCTACACACACACACACATACCACAGATATTCAATTGCTCCAGTACTAAGTGGACATTCTGAAATGAGAAACATGAAGGAAATTAATATAAAATTAAAATACACCTATTTTATCAAAGCTTCTCAAAGTTATTTTTTGTTGCAGGAATATGCCATGCATCCTTACAGATAAATGACAGCAGAGATAGTCCCTACAATCATTGATATTGAAAAAAAAAAAAATCCCCCCTCTGGAGGTGTTTTTTATGTTAAATAAACCTAAATTATTTTTTAAACTATGCATTCATGCAGAAAAAAACCTCTATAATCTCTTAGCATCATTTATTGTAGTCAGCAGTCTTAATTGCCTCCCTGAAATGGATCAGAGTTCTGGGAATTACACACTAAAATGATGTTACCACTCTCCAGTCTTCACATTCCTTGATATAATCTCATTAAAAATATCAAGCCTCTAGGTAAGGGAATACATATGGATGCTAAATGCATTTTAAGCAGGAGCACCTAAACTGATGACCTAGTTATTACAGAACAAAGCAGCTGAAGATGAATTTTAATGCTGAAGCAAAGCAGTTCTCCTTTTTTTTTTTTTTTTTGTTATTACTATAATTATTAACATGGTTTAGGGCTGAATTTTTTTAACACCTATGGAAAAAATATAATTCTGAACCAATCAAAACAGTGAAATGACATTTTTGGAGTAACATAAATTCTTATTTTTCAGTAGACCACACAAGTTCAAAAACAAAAAAAAAGAATCCAGCAGAATCAACAGTTTCATTAGCTATGATTACCATATAGAGACTGGAAAAGTGGTATGCCAAGTTGCAATTTTTGTTCCAAAAATGCTAAGTATATTTCAAAAGTATATATCCCTAGAGAAAACAGGCACATCTCGAATTTTCTATTTCAGCCAAAAAAACAGCAAGGGAGGGGGATGTTATGCTGAATTCCACATATGAAATAATTAAATTTCAGAGAATTGGATTTCCTTTTATAAATTGCAAATAATACTTCTTCGGGAATTGAGAGTATATGACCTGAAATATCTTATGTGCTTTGTGATCTGATATGTTGCAATAAAAAATCATCGTGTCTCCAGTGCAGACTAACAAAGGCAGTATGGACTGGCCTACAAAACAAGTCGTTAACAAAATCTGAAATATTTCAATATTTTCATTATCAGTGTTATCAGGCCATCTTGGGTTTGAGTCCCATGGATTAAGCTCAAGATGTAGGACAATATAAATTAATTTGATGAAAAAAATGACTGCTCTGTGACACTATGTTTTTTAAGCAAATGGTCATAAACATTTTCTCAATGATTGCAAAAGACTTAAAAAAAAAGAGGCAATAATCTAATAAGAAGTGATTAATGTTTTTTGCATACTATAAACTCAGATTTTAGAGGTTTATAATCCAAGTGCTGAAATTTCTTTTTCAGAAAAAAACATGAAAATAACTTTTTTTTTCCCCTTTACGGTATTACTGGTTTGTAGTGTCAAATGGTCTGCTTGGGGGATTGGTGACACAAGATAGTGCATTTCATGTCATGGCTGCCAGTTCAGATCTGTCATCTGTACATGAGAATTACCCTCTGATGGCTGTTGAGTGACTTGTGTTATAAGCAGCAGTATCACAAGGGGTGACAGTGGGCACTATAGTGGAAATCTTGGAAGGGAAGACTAAGGATTATATGAGTAAAGACACTGAATTTCCTTTTTCCTTTCTGGAGCTATTCCTCCAAACTAGGACACTGGCAGGAGCTTCCAGTCATATAGCTTGGAGAGGACATTTTTTTCTTTTGTCTTACTTTCATCTACTATCATAACTATAGTATCATAACTATATCATAGTATCATAACTAAATAGGGACAGATGTCTTCCCTCACCTGAGAACTATTGATAGTCTTTCACTTCATCTGAAAAACAGAAGAGTCAATCCTGAATGGCACATTTTGGTTTTATGGATAGGTCCCCATTCCTTTCCCTAGCCCTATTCAGTTGTGTGAATATTGTGATGTGTTTTCACATTGGCAGATCTCTTCCTGTACTTGGATAGAGCAAAGGGAAGGCAAGGAATGACTTCAGACAGAACCACCTGAGAAGGATTAGCTTTGGAAATTATATGATTTGTGATGATAACTTCTCCCCAACACTTGGCTATATAGGAACTTTTTTTTTCTACCTTAAAGGTTTCTATTTGGTCCTATTTTTTTAAGCTTTAGTTCATAATTCCAAGGACTAAAAATATGCAATATAGATAAAAAGGCCTGATAAAATTAAAGGACGTAAGACCTGCCAAAAGGCAGGCTTTTGATACAACGTTCCTAATGCATAATCTCATGATTTCGAGTTTCTATCATGGTATCTTCTTTCCTCTCTGAAGTATAGCTCAGTGGGATCTGACGATAAGGGCAAGACTTATATACTTGATGGTGAGGTTCAGATCAAACAGCTAATTGAGGCAACTGCTTAAGCTTTATAATCTATAGAATTGCAATGCCTCTGGCCATTAAGATAACTTCCTCATGAGCCTCAGCTCATTGTGTGGTAGAGATTGTAACACATTGCTTGCTCTGGAGCACTGAAGAGACTTATGGCCTACTGTTGTGCCTGCAGAGAGGGGATCTACTCATGTTAGATTTGCAGACCCAGACATCTAAAGGGTCCCTTATGTTCTTGAAAGACATTGACCAGATGTAGGAGACATAAGTGAATGTGAGTGTCACTCTGCCACTCTTCAGATTCCAGTTTTCTCACTGCATGTAAATTATTTTAATGTCCTACACAACCACAGTCCAAGGAGGTCTAAACCTGATTTAATTTTTAGTCCAAGTCTATAGGTACAATACAATCTTTGTGCTGCTGTGTCATTGGTAGAGGTACTGTTCTGATCTTGCCATCAGACCTGTCTCCCTTATTATCCCTCCTGCTCCCACAGGAAAAGGTAACCATGGAGTTACTCACAGAGTTCCTCCACACACTTCAGTCAAAATTCAGCTGGTTAAATCATCTGAATTACTTAGATAATCTAGAACATTTTTATTTAAATGGATTAGTAAACTATTATAAGAACAGCGGAGCTGGCAGAACAAAGAGTGGTAATCTATAGTGGAGTTATTCAATAAGGTTATAACCTTTCTCAGCTGACACAGATACAGCAATAAGTGTACATTTATCCACAACTAAAAAGACTTGAAGATCTAACAGGAACTGATGTACCCATTAATCTAAGGATGGAGGTAAACTTCAGAACTGTGTATAGGAGAGTCATTTAATGATCATTTAATGTAAAGTGGTAACCTCCGAGCATCAACAAAAGCATGAATGCTGGTTACAGGACTATGCAATGAATTGTCCATCATACATCTTTGCAACTAAAAACCTTTACAAGCAACATTTATATGTCATACAAGCTTTATGTTAGAAGAATGTTGCTGAGGTTGAAAAGTAAAGTACTCAACACTCAGGAAACTTTAAAGTAATTTGTGCAAATGTATGATAGCATACAAACCTGAATGAAAGGATAACACACTCAACCACCCTCAGTGGTCTCATTTTATCTGTTCTCCAAGATGATCCCTGGCAATGAACCTCGGCAATGAACCTCTTCATCATTTGCATTCATTCTCATTACTATTGTTTGATCTTGCAGAAGGCACACTGCACAAATTCTGTTCTGAGGACACAAAGGCTAAGTTTTGTAACAACTTTTCTGTGATCACTCATTAAAGTTATGTATACGTAATTCAAAATATTAACCTGTTCTGTGATCAGAAGTGATAAGCTGTTTTACTATAAGGAAATTTCAGCATAGGATGGCTTAATTTATTTTGTTTGAAGATAGAGATGCCAAAATCTCTGAAAATTTGAAGAAAAGATATTAAAGTCAGGCATACATGCTAATTTTAGAAGGACAGTTTGAGACCTCCAGGAACTTTCCTCCTGCCAGGACTCTCACCTTCTTTCCAGACACTCTTCTTCTTTCTCTGCGTCCAGTGCTTCCTTTTGGGAACCCATTGTTTTGATCCCCAGGCCATGGGTTTTCTGGGCTAAATAGTCGATATACAGAAGTACAATGCATGATCAGCTTCCTAATGGTGGTTCTATTTCAGGTCACTTTATTAGTTGGAGGCCCCAGGATGTGCTGCTTTTGCTTAGCAAGGTGAGCTGTTTGAAAAGTTTAAAATCACCTCCTACCAGTTGCAGCTAGTGTTTTCAAGGTTGCAAAAGTGAAGTTTGGGGCATTCTCTGCCTGCCCTCTGCCTCTGTACATCTAACACTCTAACACCTGTTAGCACTAAACTTTAAATTTTTTTTCACCTATAACACAGTGCATGCTATTTTTTCAGAGGTTTGTAAATTTTTGACATTTGGAAAGAATGTTTTTAAGGACAGTAATATTTAAATCAGTGGCACAATAGTGCCTTCTCATCAAATGCAATGTCCTTGTGATAAAGCAGTAAAAAAGTCAAAAGATAGAAACTTTTATATTATTTTTTAACAATGAAAACATCAGGACTTTTAAACCGATACCTAAGAATGTCAGGACTGTACAGGTGGAAAATGGAAGTCCCAAGTAAGTGTAGTAGTAGTCGTTTATGACGGGTCATTCTTTATTTCTCAGAGAGGGAAAAAAAAAAAAAAAAAGGTCCTTTTCAGTGGATGTAAGACAAATTGACAAATTTAAAACATAAGGGAGTACCTCCAAAATAATTACATGCACTTCAAGGATGCATTTTGTAAATAAATACCTTAGTGTTGAAAATAATTCATTCAGGAGGCAAAGACCTCAGATAGCCAATGTCACACAAAATATTTTGGTCAAAATCAGCTGAGCTCTGCAATTTTCAAATATTAATGGATAATTTTATATTTTCCTGGCAGGGTTACCTCCACATTTATAACTAGCCAAGCCTCATGAAAAAGAGGATAGAATTTTAGAGGGGCCACTCAGGGACAGACCTGTGATTTTTATTTGATTGTTAGTGCCACAAAAGAAATACAAATTTGGTGCATTTTTTTTCCCTTTTTTTTTTTCCAGAAAAAAAAAAAATATATATATTATTTACCAGTAGTGGAGATTAAATGGAATTCATATTTATCCAATTTGCTTTTCAGCATTTTTTTTGCCAATACTCCAAACTGGGTTTGACATACGCCAGATCTTAATGATAGCAATTTCATGGTACAGGACTTTTTGCATTTCACTTTTCTAAATACCTTAGATTAACCTCAGACTTACAGAATCTTTAGTTCCCAGTGAAAATGCCTTCCAATATTGCAACAGATTGTGGCTTGAAAAGAATCTTGTTTCTAATCATAAGTAGTTTTTACTACACATTACATTTGTTTTCTCCACAGTTTTTCACATCTCCTCAAAGATCCCTCAGAAAATAAAATCTTTTGACATGTTAAATATTTGTTTCTTCACACTATTTTGTTAATTAAAACTTGGTGTGAGTCTGTTTATGCGCAGCTCACCTTATCAGAATCTTTTCTAACAGTCTTCTGTGAACTACCAAATATAAACTGATTTCAATATATTTATTAGATACTAATTTAGTTAGACTGATATTACAACTTCCATTTTTAAAATTAAATGTTGCTGATATATCAACATGATCTTAAAATTGAAAACTCATTATGAACCATTTAAAAATACCAAAATGTTGTCTTATTGGCATCAATACCTCATGTTGTGGATTGATTATTTGATGAACACAGGTCATTTTGTGACAGAACTTGCATGTGTCAAAGATTATTCTTGAAGATACACTAGGAATTCAGTCTAAATCACAGAAAAATATTGTCAGTACTTTAACCACATTGTTAAAACTCTGTTAAGCTACTAACATCTGCTACTTGTTTATGCACACTTAAAGGAATATTTTGTACCTACCCACTCACCTTCCTTCAGGAAGAAGTGCTGGGTTTAAATCAAGAGTTAGGTAGCCTTCTGTAGGGTTAAAAAAAACCCAGATCTTGAATATGCATAAAGAACTCTAAACAAGAATTAGCCATATCTTTCTAGAGATATGAAAGACTGTCCTTAAGTCCAAGAAGAGAGGCAGATACAGCCAGTAATGCATATTCAGACAGAATGCTACCCTCAGTAGGCTAGAACACTAGTAATTGGGTTCCCTTCTTTTTCGTGTACAAACTGTGAAACATCAGTCCTTATTTACATAAGGAGCTAATAATAATTTGTAAAGTGCTCTATAGAGTGAAAAATAAAGGGTTTAGTTTATTGTTATGTTAAATATTTTAGGTTATAAGATATCGCATTACGATGCAAATAGATGCAATTGTTTCTTTCTGCACAACAACTTTTGCCAAGGCAATTGACAGAGCTAAATAAGGCTCTGTAATTTGGCTTTGATGAAGACAGCCAGTTAGTAGATTTCTGCTTCTAGAAAATAGTCAGAGCAAGTACAGATATCTGGTCCAGAGTTCCTTAGGCTGTCTGGTGACCTCCGCGCTACTGAGTAAAAGTCAACAGCTGCTTCAAGTACCACTTGTAAAGATGATGGACACTGCATCCTATTGAGAAGCTAGGAGCTAAAAGAGCTACTGAAGCAACAGACAACCTTTGCCTCAGAAAACATTTTAGAAATTTCTACCTGTGTTTAACTAGCTAAGTAGATGCACTGCACATTTATTAAAAAAAAAAAAAACAACAATGTGCATCTTTATGATACACATTGCACTAACTTTTGGTGAAACATTTTTCTATCATCTACTGAAGTGTTAAGAACAAGCAGATGCATGCTGTAGTTTGGAAAGAAGGTGTACAATAAATGCAATGGTGTGAACAAATAGGACATCTTATATGAGCCACATAAGCTCCAAATCACTCTGCCTTCCCAAAATAGTTCTAAAAAATGCATATCTACATTATTTGAGTGGTGACTGACTAAACCTCAAGGATGTATTCAAGAATGTTTCAGAGCTCTGCATGAAACAGAATGGCTTAATTATTTATGAGTCCTGGTAATGCTGGAGCAGTTCTATTGCTATAAAAGCTAAAGCATCACTTAGATTTACATAAGATCTGTATTTAAATTACACTGTGAAAGATGGACAGTGAAACCAAAAGGGGAGTGGTGAGTACTGAGGACTGTGAGTTTTTTTCTTTTTCCTTTTTTTTTCCTTTAATCCATCTAATATAGTGTTGCTTGTGCTATGGTAAGGATGTTTGATCAGTGAAAGCATGTTTTAATGCCTTGAGATATAAAAGATATTTTTTAGACAGACACAAGACAATGAGGATGATAATTTGGACAAGATGCTTCTAAAGGACCAACTACCAGCAAAGGAATCAGCTGCTGGGCAGAGAAAACACTAGGGAAGGAATGACACAAAGTAAAGTGTCAATATCAACAGAAGACAGCAGAGCCGGAGAACATTCTGTATTACATTGTGCCATCACACTAGTGATGTATAGACAAATATGTAATCATGCTACAATTTGAAATAAAGCAAAATAATCATGTAGCACTTACTGAAATGCTTAAGCAAATTATGGTTGAGCACTTATTAGTATGCCTATACCACTAAGCACTCAATTGACATTTGATTATGTATCTAATACCAAAACTCTGTCTGTAAAAAAGTAAACCTAAGGTAAATAAATGCAATAGAAAGTTCATTAAAACCAGACTGTATCAGTTTATAGATTCTTCACTTTATGCAACAAACACAGAGCACTAAAATATTTACAGAAATATAGTGTACATATGAAAAATAATTTACTGAATATTCAAGATTCATATGCAACTGCATATTTCAATTAAAAATACTAACTTGATTAGGACAGAAACAAAAGGAGTTTAGTTTTGCTTCAAAACCATATTAATTCAAACATCTCCATCAACAATTGTACTATATAGGCATGATGTCTAATTTTTAATGAAAATGACATGATCTGCATGCATCATCAACATAAAAGACAATTTAGTCCTTTATGTTTATAAGAACACAGAATCACTGGCTGTGGGTGACAGCTAATTTCCTCTAGTCTCTTTATGCCCTGCAGCTATTAATGCATGCTGATCTTCAAGTATTATTGGAAAAAATTAAGAACAAACATAAAAAGAACAAAAAAAAAAAAAAAAAGCCATCAATTTTAGGCTAATTTTAACAAAATAATTTGAAATGCACTAGTATGGTTAAAGTATATATAACATAATGCCAGACTAACAATTTTGTATGAAAAACAGCCTGATATCACACACTCAAAAAAACCATTATAAAGTACAGATGTTCTCTTAGATTAGGAAAAAAGTTCTCTTTTAGTATATTTAAACAAACCATATGGGATTCATTTTAGCCATTTCAAAGCTTTTTTAGATATTTCTTGAATAAATACTTAAGGCACATAATATGGATGTAAAAAAACTCTCTAAAATACTTTTATTCTTTGATATTAAAAGGTGCAGGGAAATAATTTAAGAACTTAAGACTGAATAGGTTAACTAGAAACCAAAGACTAGTAAAATAAGGAAAAGAAATAAAGGTAAGCAAAACTTTCCTCTTGGTTTTACAGACTTTCCCAAATCATTCCCTATTTTTTGTTGAAGTTAAATGAGCGTGGTATATTTTGCATATGAGCTTATTCACTTTTACTTTCCAATAATCTGTGCTTTCCCTTAGCTGTGCAGAAAGTTCTCCAATACTTTTTATCTGGTCTGCTTTGTTTGTATATCATAGAATCATAGAATCATTAGGGTTGGAAAGGACCTTATAATCACCTAGTTCCAACCCCCTCGCCATGGGCAGGGACACCTCCCACTAAACCATGTCATCCAAGGCTCTGTCCAACCTGGCCTTGAACACCGCCAGGGATGGAGCATTCACAACTTCCCTGGGCAAACCCATTCCAGTGCCTCACTACCCTTACAGTAAAGAACTTCCTCCTTTTATCTAATCTAAACTTCCCCTGTTTAAAGTTTTAACCCGCTACCCCTTGTCCTATCACTATAGTCCCTAATGAATAGTCCCTCACGAGCATCCTTGTAGGCCCCCTTCAGATACTGGAAGGCTGCTAGATAAAACATATAAAAGTGTTAGCATTTTATCCAAGGTATTTAGAGCTTTATGTTTTCTCATAAGTTGTAATACTATGTAAGACCTGTGGCCTGAGCTAAACAGAGATTTAGACAAAGGGGAATGGCTTTAAACTGACAAACAGGAGATTTAGATTAAATACAAGGAAGAAGTTCTTCACTGTGAGGGTGGTGAGGCCCTGGCACAGGGTACCCACAGAAGCTGTGGCTGCCCCATCCCTGGCACTGTTCAAGGCCAGGTTGGATGGGGCTTTAAGCAACCTGGTCTAGTGGAAGGTGTCCCTTCCTTTGTCAGGGGGGGCTGGGTTCCAACCCAAACCATTCTGAGATGATATGATTTGGTAAGCCTAGTCCGCAAGCTTAATTTTTATATGGAAGAGACAAATTGTTCTAGTTATTGCCTATAATTTAGTTTTACATGCTAAAACCCACAAACACTACTAAAGTGACTCTGTCTAATATGTGCAGTGGATGTAATCTTCCTCGGAATTTAATTCTTACCATCATACGGAAACTTCAACATTGGCATTTCTGAGGAAAAGCAGTGTTCTCCAAACAACATCTTTTCTCATGGCCGAATAATGAAGATAAGCTGACCTTATAAAAAGGATTAATTTGTTTGAATTATGCTTAACTACAGCTGGCAGAACTCCATGTGACAGCAACAGGCCAAACTAGTATTTTATGTGCAATGAGTATGAGCTTGTGCAATATGTAATGTAGTGCATTTTTTAAAACAATGGTTCCAGACATTGTCATAAGGTAAAGAAAACAAAAACCCCCAACCTACGAACACTTACTGCACATTGATCATAAGGAGAAAAGCCAGTTGTATGTGGATGGGAGTGGTTTTTAGCTCAAAAAGATTATGAGGACTTTAGAATTAAGCTGTGGCTTATGCTGAATACGCTAAATAAGAAAGGGTTGTTTTGTACATATGTTTGATAGAATGAATTTTCATTTTAATTTTTGAACTGGCATAAACAGAGAACGGATCTCATCAGAATTTGAAAACCCCAGAAAACTAAGCAGCTACCCTTTTAAAGTTGTAACCTGCAGAGTAATGAGAGCTTTACCTGTTGCATGTTTGTTTCAGAGGGTCTATTTTCAAGTTCCTCCTGAAGATGTTGACTCCTCCTCTCTGCTTGTAGTAGCTGATGTTGGAGCTGTAGGAACTGTTCCTTGGGCACCATAGCACAGCCTTGCTGCTGGAGCTCCCGGGAGTGTGGTGAATGGCTAAGTATCACACTGGTGTTTGAGTGGAGCATCTGAAGAGCAGAGTAAATCAGCCATCAGGAGAAAGCAGCACTGCCATACATACAAGACATCTTTTGGTGATGCACCAGCCATCTGGTTACTCTTGAACAATTTCTTGTATGAAAGAGAAACAAGCCTGAACTCAGTAACAGAAGCTAAAGCAGCAGCTTTTCTCTTTCCAATGAAAAAAAAGATTCAACTTTATCTGCAGTTCTGAAATTTAAAGGAATCTGAGCTTTGATTTAAAATTTCAGTACCTAAAAGGGGCCTGCAAGAAAGCTGTGGAAGGACTTTTCAGAAGAGCATGTAGTGATAGGACAAAGGGGAATGGCTTTAAAGGGAAAGGGGGTAGATTTAGATTAGATTCTAGGAAGAAGTTCTTTACCATAAGGGTGCTGAGGTGCTGGCACAGGTTGCCCAGAGAAGCTGTGGCTGCCCCATCCCTGGATACATTCAAGGCCAGGTTGGATGGACTTTGAGGAACCTGCTCTAGTGGAAGGTGTCCCTGCCCATGGCAGAGGGGTTGGAACTGGAGGATATTAGGTCCTTTCCAACCTAAACCATTCTAGGATTCTATGATTTCAGACTTAATTCACTTAATTTCTGATGAAATCCCATCATAGTTAAGTGTGCCTGTGGTCAGCTTTAACTTCATAGCACTTTTTAATTTTAACCTTGATCTCAGCAGCTCTTCTAAAAATAGCATCCACTTCCAATAAAAACACTAGCACGGGGCAGGCTGAAAAGACTGCCCACCAGTGCTGAGTATTTCTCATTTTTAACTCATAATAGAGAGAGAACATTCTCAAAAGCAGAACAAATTTTCAATGTCACAGAATCATAGAATAGGGTTGGAAAGGACCTTAAGATCATCCAGTTCCAACCCCCCTGCCATGGGTAGGGACACCTCCCACTAAACCATGCCACCCAAGGCTCTCTCCAGCAAGTTCAAAGGAGGGCCACAAGGATGATCAGGGGACTGCAACACCTTCCATATGAAGATAGGATGAGAAAGTTGGGGCTGGTGAGCCTGGAGAAGAGAAGGCTGCGTGGAGACCTCATAGCAGCCTTTCAGCATCTGAAGGGGTCCTATAGGGAAGCTGGGGAGGGACTCTTCATTAGGGACTGTAGTGACAGGTCAAGGGGTAATGGGTTCAAACTTAAACAGGGGAAGTTTAGATTGGATTTGAGGAAGAAATTCTTTCCTGTAAGGGTGGTGAGGCACTGGAATGGGTTGCCCAGGGAAGTTGTGAATGCTCCATCGCTGGCGGTGTTCAAGGCTGGGTTGGACAGGGCCTTGGGTGGCATGGTTTAGTGGGAGGTGTCCCTGCCCATGTATGATGACTTAAGTAATTTGATGCCAGCTGCTATATTATTCAGAATTCAGTATTTTGAACCCCATATATCTTTCCTTATATTCACTAGTAATTGTAGAAATGTTAACATTTTATGATTTTTGAGACATGCCACAAGCAGAGTTTGATACAGAGTCTGGAGATCTGAGTATATGAACTGCATAAGCAAAAGTATACTCAGAGGGGCCCTTGAGATACAGAGGGATGCACGTAATAATCTGAAGTAAAAAAAAAAAAAAGCTTACAAAATACATCAGCATTATGTGCAATGTAAAGGCAATATACACTAACAAACGGTTTGTGTGTAATGGTGATGGCTAAAATTATGCTACCAAGGAAGTTCTTGTTGGTAAAACTAGGCAGGTCATGTGCGACAAAAGGATCACACTCTTGATAGTACTTGCTGCAGCAAAGACTGCAGCTCAGAACAGACTTGTCCCAGACAGTTTAGCTTTCCCATATCATTTCATTACGTGCTGCTGCCAAGCAATGCTATGACAGTTATTGCGTGGAAGTGGCTAGAGAAGAAGCATTTCTGACATTGCCTTACTATGGCAGCATTGCAACCACACAGATCAAGTCAGATGAACTGTCCCAGCATAAGATGATCTTTCAGATAGTGTTAAGAGCTAAGATAGTCATGTGAAACAATTTAGCATTTTTCTAAAGGGAAATCCAGGTAAGACTAGCTCACATTGTAAGAGTTAATAATACTAATAAAAGACCAGAACTGTACAGTAAACACTCTCTGATATTTCAGTCAAGCCGATTTGCAGCTTTAATTTGCATTAAGAGTAATAGTTTCTTCCCATAAAGGTCCTCAGTTGACATCATCATAAAATTCTCACCTGTTATCTGAAAACCATTACTCTACTCCCTTAGGAAAAGAGACACAGGAGTATGTTAGTGGTCTAAATTTTCCTTTCACAAATGGTAGAATTAAGGCCTCAATGCGTAACAAATTTCAGTTACTGAGGCCATCTGTAATGTAAACAACTGAGCATTTTTTATAATGGCACAGCTCTTCTGGCCATGTTTGCATCTGTACATCTCTGCTGACCCAGGTAAACAGAAAATATGTTAAAGTACTTTAAAATAAAACTATTTGTATTTTTTTTTTTTTTTAAGCTGTAAGGAGGTTCTCTTGAATCAACTTGTCTGTAAAGGAGCTATTCTTTTACTGACAATATAAACAGTGAAAATAATGGGATTTTGATGGGATTCATTTAGGATTTCCCTGAAAGTTTGTGATGTACATGAGTATGTAATGAAACAGCTGAAAAAACAGTCAATGTTAATGCTTCTTAATAGTTAATAACATTTGCTTGGCTAATGAAAACAATATAGACTTACTGCATTCTTCTGTGGAAGAAAGCAGAACATAACAAACTTGCTAAACTATTAGAGATGACACTGTGATCACATTTCAGTAAGTATTATTAACTAATAAGTAATTAAGGAAACATTTGACAGTGGTGGAAAAGCATGCAGATCTCAGAGTAAATATGCAAACACCTTCAAGCTTCACAGTCAACGGGTTAGAAGGAAGGAGTTGAGCCACTTTTCATTTTCTTACACTGAGTTTAATTCTTTTGGATGCAGTTGGTCATTTCTCTCCATTTTCATGACAATGCCTTAGAAGTATGCACTTCTTGGCATACAGAATCAACTTGCCTGATATCTGCTAACAATAAACAGTAAAAATTTTTACATTGAAATTGGTTGATGGGGCTTTGAGCAACCTGATCTAGTGGAAGGTGTTCCTGCCCACAGCAGGGGGGTTGGAACTGGATGAGCTTTACAATCCCTTCCAACCCAAACCATTCTCTCATTCTATGAAAATGAATAGTGGCTTCTTTACTTAAGAGATGCACAGAAGAAAAAAAAAAATCCATAAAAGAAAAATATTATCTCCATGCTGTGGTAGTACATTGAAAATGATTGCTCTACCTTCGCACACTATTTCAGAAAGAGAACTGCACCCTTCTCTGCTAGTTCCAACCACTGAGTTCTAGACAGGTTAGCCACAAACAAAAGGAGAACAGGCACAAAAGAGAAAGTTAGAAGTCATAAAGTGCTAAGTGAATGTTATACACACCTGCTGGGAAAATGTTATCAGGAGTAACAAAAGTCCTGCATGTCTGAAATACACATTTAGGAGAAAACACAGTTCCATGCTTTGTGTTTATATTGAAGAGTTTAACAGTGTTTGGAGTTTCCCCAAAGTTCAATTAAGACCATATAAACAAAAACAGATGGCACATAAACAGTCTTTTCAGTAACTTGTAAAAAAATCTGATCTTTTCTAATAAAGTTTTCACAGTTTTATAGCTAATTACATTCTATATTCAGCATAATATGTTTCCTATTTGTTGATGAAAAACATGAAGTCTTTTAATAAACAGTGTTGTAAAATCCTCATCTAGAAGATGCTTTGATTTATGGAACAAGTCAAAATTGTGATGTTTGTTGGGTTTTTTTAAATATTCTGTTTTAATCTCAAATTCAGGACCTCAAGTTTAGGCAAGACTGCTGAGAGGCAACACGGAGGTCTAGCCTAACCTGAAGGGATATGCTAACACAGCATAGTTAAGCTTGCTCATTCCTGTAACCAAGGCAAATTGGGTAAACTGTTGCCCTATCATGATCTAGATAGGGTAGCAAGGCTTAAATTCAGCGAATTATTCCTCTAGTAAGAACAGGTTTCTACATTAAGAGCAGCATTATACAAATATTAGTGAGGAAACTTGAGATGATGTTTTAGAAAGGAAGAAGAAAGTGCCCCAAGCACAACAATAAATTTCTTTGCTATTTGATTTAATATTTGAAGTCTTACATGAATTGTGATAAACCACAACATGCTTCAAAGAAGCCAGTTTGCCACACTAACATCTTGATCACAAAGATGAGATTAGGCATTGGGAGAGATTAATTCTTCTGGTTTCCTGTAAGTTTTCACTTTTCCTACACATCTAAAAGTTGTTTTTAAATAAATTTATAGATTCAGGGAGATACTGAGAAAGCTCCACACTATTCAGCACTGATTGACAAGTACCTCCATTAACTGATCATCCAGTTTGACTTGCTTTTTCCTTAGCCCTTCGTTTTCTGAGCTGGTTTCCAGTTCACGTTCAAGAGTATTCATCTGACTGATCTGTTAAAGACAAGAAGTTTCCTTAGAGAGATTCCTTATTTTACCCCCTCCCCCCCAAATACGCAAGTCACAAATCATTGCATGTGAAGACTATTCGAGATTAAAAGACATAAGTATTTGGTAGTCTAATACTTTGCTGAAAGTGATGTCTAAGACAATGTTATGCAGCACCTCTGACAAATTGTAAAGAATAAGCAGGGTATAATCTAGAAGTGGTAATGTAAGTGCTATGTACTGCGGAGCACTTGGAACAGGCCACATTTTGTTTGTGGCTCTTGTGTTCCAGCCCTGAACTGTTAGAACCCACTAGAAGGCATGCAGCACACTGGCAGGACTTCCACCCTGCACGCTCTGCAGAAACACAGAAGACAATCAGCTCCCTGAGACAGGGACTCACAAGAGAGAGAAAGCTAAAACCTCGGAGAAAAAGAAGAAAATTCACTGCTTACCACATTAGTTCTTAGAGATGGAAAGTACTGCACTTTTATTTGCCCTCTAAAACTAACCTTCCTGTTTGCAGATGACAACTCCTTCTGAAGCTGCTCACACTCTCTCTTCAAGCTCAATTTCTCTTGCTCTATGGCTTTGACAATACCCAACTGGCTTTGATGCTTCTGGTGCTTGAGGGAAAGGATAGTAGATTCCAGCTGTCGGATCTAAAGAGACCAGAGATGAAAGGTGTTGAAAGATGTTCCAGACCATTCCAAAAATCAAATTGCATACACTTCATCTAAAATACTGAGTACCAATGGACTTTGGACGCATAACAGATTTTTTGACATTTTATCTTTGACCATCTCATCCTTCTTTCCCTTCCTCCTCCCCATAATCTGCCCAATACTGTGAGCCAAGAAACGCACAAGAAGAATGCCAGGAATATTAAGATTTTATAAAGAGAAAAATTTATGTGTGAAAGTCGGACCAGAAACTTAGACAGGAGTGATCAGGATTTTCTTTTCAATAAAGAGCTGTTTAAGACCATCATAAGCATGTCTGCTAATTAGATGCAGATATAAAGAACCTCTACTCCATTACACTTTCTTTCTGCAAATGTTTCTATTCAAAGCTAATGAACAACATTCCCCTCCTTTATAACCCACTGCTAAACAAGAATCACTAAAGGCTGCCCCCCTGTGATCTGTCAGATTGCTCTGGTTACCTTTTCCCTGGAGTGAGTCAGGTCTGTTTTGGCACTCTGCACTTCTCTCTGCAGCCTCTCATTCTCCTGCCTGAGCAGCTGCTGCTCCTGTTTCGTCAGCTGGTCCAGCTCATCCCAGTGTATTTGCCCCTGTTGGTCCTGCAGCCCTGAGGAAGGCACAGCCAGTTCTAGAACCCGATTCTTAAGACAGACAGAATTGCAGGGTTAGGCCTTAAACAAAGAAGCAGACATTTTCTCTATTCAGGTGGGTTTATAAGTAGGCTTTCAGTAACTGCAGACTCTAAAGTCACAGGATTCCAGTCTTCCTCCCAGCCTACACACCATTTTCCACTAAGAAACCCAACATGCTAATCACAGTGCAAACCCAAAGCGTTTCCCATTGCTAAAATCATAGCTAATAGCTCTGCACCAGAATAGCTGATAGGAGTGCACAGAGTTCAACACGCCAAAACAGCAATTTCTGCTCCGTTTCACAGCCTTATCAAGCATATAATAGAACTCAGTATTATATATTATTCAGTAATAGCTGTAATTTAGTTCCTGTTGTACAATTCTGAAACAGCCTCTTTTCCACGTGGACATTAAATATTCCTTAATTACAGGGCAAACAAGCCAAATTACTGACTGAATTTATAATACCAATCCCAACACTGCTGTCTACAACCTCCTTCAGTTATGGTTCCTCATCAGTTGAGGCTGATTTAATACCATGCCTTTCAAAACCAAGTGTGACTAAAAATTAAGACCCTCCCCCTGTCAGTTACTGGTTTGACTGTCAATGATTATAGCATTGATAGGTGTAAATTCATACATTGTCCACAGATTCACAGCCTCAGGAGGTGCACTGATCATTCCCTGTCCTTATGTTCAAAATTTAAAGTGAGCTTTCTAAAAATAAGTTTAAAATCTGCACATTATATACAATCCAACAAGACTAATAAGTTAACTATAATTATAGGCAATATAATTATAATAATATCATTATAATTAGCCATTTTAAAATGGAAAACTACAAAATAGAATAGGATAGTTAGGGTTGGAAAGGACCTTAAGATCATCTAGTTCCAACCCCCCTGCCATGGGCAGGGACATCTCACACTAAA
>JAOEHY010008051.1:0-16811 GCA_025447955.1 Psilopsiagon aurifrons
CTGCCCATGGCAGGGGGGCTGGAACTGGATGATCTTAAGGTCCTTTCCAACCCTAACTATTCTATGATTCTATGATTACTCCCTAAGTAGTTTTCACATGTGCTGCTTTTGTATGTGATAGAGCTTCCTTTAAAAGGACTGTGCTCAGAGATGTCCCTTAGTGATTGGTGTTAGTCAGCTTTTGATCACAGTGACGCTTTGGTCATTTATGTTGAGTTGTCATTGTCACAGTCTGGTTTGTAGATGCCAAGACAAGGCTGGGCCATCATTTGAAGACTGGAGACTGACTCCCTTTTCTAAACAGGATCTATGGTTTTCTTGGCAGTCCCTAGGTTGTGCATAGGGGTGATCTGAAACCTGCCTTGGCATTCAAATGAGCATCCCTGGTCTTACCAGCTGGCATCTAATATGAGCTATGTGGCTTCTGCTTGTTTGTCTTCCAGGTGCCTTTGCTTTCATAGTGCTAAAGGAGCAGACAGACAATACAGACCGCATCAAAGAAGAGCTCAAAACCATAGTGGCTTCTAAGATAGCAAAATACGCTGTGCCTGACCACATTCTGGTGAGTGGGAGACTGTAACTCTGGTACCAGGAGCAGGATTGGTTGCACTGAGCAAGCCTCACCTTCCTGCCTGCAGTGCTGCTGTGGTCCCTTTCTGGAGAGGAGGAAGAAGCAGAAAACCAGAAGTAGCTTGACGGATTCCCAGGTAGAGCAGGGCAGATGCCGTGGTCTGCATGTGCTCTTCCTCCAGGCTTGAGCGTCAGCAGTGACCTAGAGGGTGGCTGGAATATTACAGCTGCTTTTTGGTGGGGCTGTTACACGAGCCTGCTTTAGAGCTACCATGAGACTGCTCCATTTGTGCTAAACAACCCTTTTAATAGTATATACAGAGAGTGCTGAAAGCACCATGCGTGACAAGAGCTCTGGCAGGCTTAGAACAGTTCAGCCAATCTTCCTTGTGATTTCCAGCAGGACCCAGGTTCTTTCCCTTCTCTGCAGGTGGTGAAATGTCTTCCTAAAACCCGATCAGGGAAGATCATGAGAAGGCTGCTGAGGAAAGTAGTCACTGAACAGTCAAGCAACATAGGAGATGTCACCACACTTGATGATCCAAGTGTTATCAAGGAGATACTGGATGCTTACCAGAAATACAAGGAGAAAAACTCCTTGTAGCAGGCACCTCTGGAATCTCTCCTTTGGAAATGTGTAAGGTCTCAGATAACAAGGCAAATGACATAGTTCTCTCTTGTTTTCTACTTTTTTATAAGCCCCTGTTCTTTCCAGGGGAGCAGGATTTTCCACGCCCTGAGAAATGGATGCTGAGATGCACAGTGCTAGAGGCAATCTGCAGTTTTGTCACAGCAAACTCCCTTTCATTGCTTTTAGGGCTGCTGCAGAGCAGCCACTGGTGGTTTCCATTAGCAATTAACTGATTTAATACTAGCTGAAGCAATATGCAGACGTTCATGTTTCTCATTTTAATGTTACTCTACAGGGAAATGTTTTTATACAATACTTTTGCTGCTTTAAAAGAAGTCCTGGAATGCACTACTTCAGTTTTTCTTTCAGCTGTGATACCTGAGTCCAAGTACCTGTATTTCACTGCAGCTGTGGTGCCTTTTCAGCAATGCTGGGTATTCCAGTAGATGTTTCACCTGTGCTGTTAGGGAAATGAGAAGGACCTGGCTAGTCTGGTAATTCTTCCTTGTATTTACCCAGTTGTTCTAATACCTCATTCTGCTTTACTTGTAAGGATATGTTTCCACCACTCTATGTCTTGGGACTGGCCAGAGATGGTGAGCCTGTGTCCTTTCACGTCCCACCTAGGCAAGCCAGCCCTAGCACTTCCAGCTGCAAAACTGAGCCATTAAGTCTGCTGCTGGACTCTGCATGTCCTTAGTGTATTACCAGTTGCACAGGAAGGGTCTAGTTCCACATGGTTTTATTCTGCTTTGAGAAACTGAGATCACTAACTTGGCTTTTAAAGTAACTCTTCCTCATTGGTGATGACAACTGGATTGACGTTGTCCATTGTTGTTCACTTCTGCATATGAGGATTGGTGGTCTGCAACTGGGAGATCTTTGTTACCAGTGGTGAATTGTGTAGGTGCCTTTGTTTCTTTAAGTCACTGTGAAAAGGGACAATATTTGCTTTGAAGCATTGGGAAACAAGTCTTGAAGTGCTTGAGAGAGGTTTGAAGCTGAGGGGTGTGCTGGAGAGTTCACTGTGACTTGTCAGGCTGTGTGATTTCTGCTTCAACAAAGACACAAAACCAGTTCTAGGTAGGTTGGTTCTCCTCTCAGAAGTTATGACTTAATGCTTATTGCTTCAGTAATCAGCATGCTGCCATGCTGATCTTCCAAAGAATCAAGTGCCAGGTAGGAACCCACAAACTTCACAGTCCATAAGAAAGAAGTGCCTCTTAGATGCCTTAGTGATAGCATTCCAGACCAGCAACCTCAGAATAGCAGGGAACAATAACCTTTGCCTTTCATATACTTTCAAAATTGCAACTAATATATTAAGTGGTTTATTTCTGGATTCATTTTATGATGAACGCATTTTGAGTGAAGTACTCCTTATATTTATGCTGTTCAGAAGAACTTGCTAGTAGGTCTTCTGTCCTCTAGTAAGCTACTGAAGGTCACAGAGAAGCCTGTAGGTGATGGATGTCTTTGCGACTTTTGCCACTGCTAAATTTGGTTTAAGCTGGCTGAGGGGTTTGGAGTGACTGGAGGGGCCATGCAGCATGGCACACTGTGGCTGGGGTCACTCCAAACTTTGCAGTCCTGCCTCTGTCTTTCTCAGCTGGCAGTCTGCTTAGTTTCATGGAGGTGTGTTTTGACCTCATAGTAATAGGCAGAATCGCTAGGTTTTGCCCTGTTTTTCCAGGGTCAACTTATTGCTGGATTTAAGTGGAACAGCACTGCCTTTTGCAGGGGGACTGTGTACTGGAAAGACAATCTGTGCACCTAACTGGAGGCAGGAAGGAAACGGCCAGGTGATCCGGTAGGATGGCGAGAGGAGTGGTGAGGTTTTAGGAGGGGGAAGCCCATCTTTCTAGAGATGAGGGGTGTGTTGCATGGTTTAATGTTAAGCCTTTAATTTGATTAATTTGTACTCATGCTTTGAACATGTTTATTGTCCTTGACCCAAACCAATTTCTTCAATGACCTCTGTATTCATATTTTCATTAAAGGAAATACCTTTCTCTTTGTGATGGGTTGGCTTTGTCTTGTAGGTGTGTGGCCTTCCGTGCCTCAAAGGGTCTCAGTTCTTTGGTCTTGCTTCTGCCTGATTATTTTTGTCTGCCAAAGGAGACTGAGGTCAGGATGAGTCACCTTGTGGACCAAACTGTTGGTTTGCTTTGCTCTGAACAGTAGCTCACAGGAAGTGAGTTAGTACCAGAAAACTTTGGCTGCGTAACGACGCAAACTTGAAGTAGTGTTTGAATATCAATAAGCTGCATGTCTCTGAGGTCACACTGCTCTACACTGATTTTCCTCTGATGCAAAGGGGGAACAATTAGTGGGAACAATTAATTACCATTAGCTGATACTTTTAGCTGATAAGTCTGATAAGGAATGGCTGAGGGAACTGGAAGTGTTCACAAACCATGTAGACAAGGACCTCAGTGCCATGGTTTAGTGGTGGCCTTGGCATTTCTGGGAAACGGTTGGCCTTGGTGAGCTTCACAGTCTTTTCCAACCTATAATATGGGTGGTTCAGCTGTGTATCTCCTTGTCTTATAGAGAGCATGCACAGGTAGAAAACAAGTGAAAATGAGATGTGTGTGGGGAACGCGAGAGACAGCATGGTTAGAAAGTGAGCAACTAGCTGTCCCACAGCTGAGCAGATGAGAAGAAATTTGTTGCCATGGATCATTTGAAGTACCAGGACCACATCCTCTGCAGGGTGCCTTGTCAATGAAGAAGTGAGGAAGATTATGTACCAAATGAGCAGCACCCTGCTCGTAATGCAGGGATGGACACTGAACACCCTCATTAGCCATTTCTCCTGTTACCTCTGGCTAAAGCTTCTGGAAAGCTTCCAGCGCTGTTTGTGGAGAGAGTGTCTGACAAGTCATGGAAAGGCCTGGAGAGAAAGGCAGGTGCCCATCCCCTCACTTTGTGTTTGTTACTGCAGCTGCCCTCGTTAATTTACTGAGAATTTATTGGAAAAATGGAGGCTGTTTTGCAACCTAACACAATTATATTTAGCAGCCATCTGTGTCCAGTTAAAGCTACAGAAACTGAGTTCAGCAATGGGTTTCTGTTTTTAAACTAAGCAGGAAAGATTTATTTATATATTTCAGCTTGGAACAGAGAATTCTGGACAGGGACCTCCCTTCTGGCTGAGTATAGAGGCACAGTATGTTTTTCATAGCAGAGAGCCTAGCCTTGCTTTGTTGTGGATGGAAGGATTTGAGGATGTAACCATCTTCTGGGGTAGAAATGGTGATGGTTGTGCAAAACTACCACCCTACAAACATTGGTGGGTGAGTGATGTACTACAGCAGCTTTTGTGCTCTTGCTGCTCTTCCTCTGTTGCTGGTGTGTATCCCTGTGGCTGCAGTTGGTCTGTTGAATGGAAACGCAGTGCTTGTCAGCACTCAACCTGCACCTGGCATGCAGGAAGACTCAATTACATTTCTTTTTCTACCTATTAGGCCTTGGAGATGCCATTTTACTCCTCCATGCGTCAGCCTCTGCATCCCCAGTAATGACAGTAGCCTTATGTGGAATACTACTCCCCAGGTCTGGGGTGAGATGGGTGTGCAGGGAGCGGTGCTGCTAAGCTCTCCCGCAGCTGCTGTTGCCTGAATTTAACTGAATGGACAGCAAAGCCATTCCCACCCGTTCCAACCCTGTCCTGGCCACAGCTCCTCTCTGGAAAACCCACGTGTTTTTTTCCTAGGCATGATGCCAAATAACCTTTCCCAGTCCTTGGCAGCTGGGCCAGTCCCTGTTCCAGCCCGCCCTTGTGTGTTGAGCTGCACTCGAGTTTCACGTGCTAGAAGTGTTCTGCAGCGTTCCCAAAGCCCTCTTGGCGAGGTCACCCAGGGATCCTGGTGCAACACTGCTGCTTCTGAGCAAGTTAAGGTCAACCTCAGCACACGGTGCTACCCAAGAAAGGAGCGCAGGTGATGCGCTGGGAACCCACGGGTGGGTGTCAGCCTCCATGCCTCGGTTATCACTCCTCGGGTGCAAGGGGACATAAAGGCGGGTCTGGCGGCTCCACGCCCCTAGGAACCAAAGAGGGATTTGGCCCTCGGCGGCCCCTCCGCTTTCCCCGTCCCGCCGGGCGCCGTCTCCCCGCCCGCCCATCCATCCCTCGCGGTTTCCTGGCGCCATCTTCCGGGCCCTGCTGCTCTGGCTCGCCGGGCCCGCGAGAGGGACGACCGCTCATCGGGAGCCCCAGCCCCCCAGGGGGGCAGCGGCGGAGCCCGCCCGGACCGGGTATAGCCGTGATCAGGTACGGCCGTTATCGCGGACGGGCAGAGCAACGCCCGGAGGATCGCGGTGACCGCGGCCCGAGGGGAGCGCGGAGGCGGGGCCTGCGGGGGTGTGCGAGGAGGCGGTGCGCGGCGGCGGGGGGCTCCTCTCCGCCCTGCCCGCCTCCTCCCCAGCGCTCGGGGAGCTCTGCCGCCCCGTCGGGGTTGCCCTGGAGCCCCACGTCCCATCCCGGGGCTCCTCGGCGAGGGGCGGCTCTGTCCCGGCGCTGTGCAGGGAGGGAGGTGCGAGGGGCAGGGGCGCGCCCCGGGTAGGGAACGCGGCGGGGCGATGGTATCGAGGGGTGTGCTGGGGGTTAGGGATGTGGAAGGGCTGATGGCTGTGCTGGGATCAGGGGATGTGCAGGGCTGAGGGATGCCCCAGGGACTATGGATGTGCTGGGATCAGAAGACGTGAAAGTCTGAGGGGTGCTGCCTTGGACAAGGAATGTGCTGGGACCAGGGATGTGCTGTATCGAGGGCTGTGCAGGGACAGAGGGATGCTCCGGAGGTACTGCCCGTCCGAGTGCGAGGGGAAGAGCGGTCTCTGGCTGCTTCCTCCCTCTGCCCGGCCTGGCTGTGCCCGTTTCAGGGCCACAGCTCAAAGCTGGTGAGCAGCCAGGCTGGGGCTCAGCCTCCCCGTTGGGACCCCTTTGGTTCCCTTTCCCAGAGGGTCAGCGGATGGGTAACCCTCGGTAGGGGCAGGTAAGCTCCTTGGACAAGGCAAGATGGACAGTCATGTCTGTGTGGTGTGGCAAGCTGCAGTGTCTGCAGGGAGGGGGAAACTGAGGCAGGAAGAGAGCTGCTTGTTAACCAGAGCAGCACAGGCAGGGCTGGGCTGCTTGGCTGCCTTTGCTCTGCCCTCTGGGGCCACCCGGCCCAGCCGCGGTCACCTCTGGTCCTAAGGCAATCTGTGATTAACTTGTGGGGAAATGAGTAGTATTAAGAGAAAAACACAGAATTAATGATTCCAGCAGATATGACATTCAGGTTTCTGTTCACCCTTCTATGGCTGCCTCATCTCGTTTGTTCGTGTTAATTACAGTTTGGTAATGACTAGAAGCTGCCATACAAAGCCATTGCTGCAGGGGTCCACGGAGGAGGATCTCAGTGGAGAAGAGTGTGGTACCCCCAGAGCAAGTGATGGGCTCAGGTCTGCGCTGGCTTCTCCTCGGCAGAAAGCCAGAGGAGGATTTCCAGTGCTCCGTGCTGAGTTTGCTATGGGGAGGCAGCATGACCGAGGGCTGGCTGTGTGAAGCCGAGCCTGGGGCACCTTGTCCAGAGCAGGGGAGAAGACGGGGGCTGCAGGCAGCAAGCACTTAGCTGTGAGGCAGCGTGGAGGAGGCCCTCATCCCCACTCATCAGCTCTCAAAGCACCAGGAGCTGGGAGAAGTCTCCTCTGATTACCATTGCCATTACGGGGCTACGGTGCTGGGAGGTGCAGGGCAGGATGTGGAGCCGTGGGGCGTGGAGCCAGCGCACACTGTGTGACAGTTTCTCATCCAGAGACTGTCCGAGCTAAGTGGATCTGACACCGCAGGAGGAGGGGAGCCAGCAGCATCTTCTCTGCCCTCTGAGGAAACTGAGGCACCCACACGGCGTGCCTGCATCCCCCAGGGGAGTGGATGGAGCGGTCATGGGGCTGGTTCTGCAGGTGGCCACGAGCACGGGCTCTCAAGATAACCCTCCCGAAGCCTTGGCTGCAGACAGCAGGGCACTGGGGCCATGCTAACGAGGCCCGTGGGGAGGCCGGTGGAGCCGATGCGTCAGCGTGGCTCCCTGACGGGCAGTCCTCCTGCCCGCCCTGCAGCTCTGCAGGCAGCCAGCGCGGCGAGGAGTGAAGCCGTGCTGGAAATAAGCTCTGAGAAAACGAAGACTGCGAGCATCCCATCGGGAAGGCAAAGGCAGCGCTGATTTGCTGCCAGCAGGGTCAGGAGGATGGGGCAGGAGCTGTAAAAGCAGAGCCTGGCTGTGCCCAGGGGACCCCCAGGCACTGTGCTGCATCCCGGACCGGGGATTTTTGGGGGTGACAAGCACAGGTTTCTCCCCGTGTTCTTTAAATTGGAGTTTGAGGTTGTTTTTCTGTAGAGAGCAAAGATTCCAGCCAGGAGGAACAGGCTCCAAGAGGCTGGCATCCAGTGCCGGGCTGCAAGAGCACACTACGACCAGGCTGTGGGCAGCAGCCGGGTGTAGTGCCCAGGGCTGGGACTAGCATTGCCCTCCCCTGTCCCTGCCCCGAAGCTGTCCCCGTCACAGTGCCAGGCTCTGCTCCTAGGAGAGGCACAGGCAGCAGAGGCTGAGGTTGCTAAGGCAGGGAGGAAAGTGCAGTACCTTTATTTCCTTTCCCTCTGCTGTCTCTGAGTCCTTGTCAAGCTGTTCCCATGGGGCTGGGCTCTGACCTCCTGCGAATCTGCCTGGATCCAGAGCCTGGAGGAGGGCTGTACCAGTCCCCACAGCCTGGATGCAGGCCCCTCTCTGCTGCTCAGCCCCTGCATTGTCACATGTATATGTTTAATCCTGCCCGATAAACCCTGCAGTGAATTCACAGACAGCATGATTCCAAAGGGCTGTGTGATTCAACCTCTTGAAATCAGGGTTGTTTTTTACCCAGAGAAAAGGTTGAGAGGTGTTAGGGCTCGATTTTGGGGTGAACATTTGCCTGTAAGATCAGCTTTGTGCTGTCTGTTGGGAGTGGGTTGGAGGGAAGGTGGTGAGTGAAGGAGCATGCTTTGCTCTTCATCCCAGAGGCAGGAGATCCTGCAGCACCAGGAGGGGCAGAAGCTTCAGGTAGGCACAGATTTATGTCAGACTTTCAGTAACTTGCTCCAGCTGCCCTCCAGCAGGCTCAGAGGGATTGAGGGGCTCTAGGGCACGGGTTGATAGCAGCTTAGGGGCAGGTTTGGGAAGTGTCACATGCTCAGCATCTCACCCAGCAAAGACAGGATAATGGCTCTGAGATTGATCAGGGCAGAGGCAGCTGCTCCCTGACACTGCTTATTTTAATCAGAGAGCACCGCACAGCAGGCACCTCCATTCCCTATCTAATTCCCTCCTGCCTTCCGTCCGCTCTCCCAAGGCTCTCAGCCAACCCATCTGGCTCTGGACATCCTCCTCTTCCTTTTAACCCAGGACTGGGATATTTTTGCAGGAGCCAAGGTGCGAAACGGGGTTGCTGAGTGCAGAGGGCTCTGCAGCCAGCGTGCTTCTGCTCTGTACCAGTTGCTTAAATGCTTAATGAGCACTGGGGAGCAGCGTTCCTTGGGAAAGATTCCAGGCATCTGCGCCTTCAGTTTAGGGATACGCCAGTTCCCCTTTCCTAATCCTCTGACCAGTGAAAGAAGGGAAAACAGACGCAGTCTCTTCACTGTGACCAAGGAAAGCAGAAAAACAAATAGGAGCCTCTCTGTGTCCAAGGAGAGGACAGCCCTGCGGTGGACACAGGGAGTGGCTCCCCCAAAACAAACATTTTGAGGCCTTTAATCAGGTGTGAAACTAATACCATGGGAAACACATTCTCAATGGTGCACTGCTGCCAGCCTGCAGCCTTCCCTCATCGCCCAACATGTGCCCAGCCTGGGTGCTTCGTTCTCGTCTAACGGCACATTCATCTGGTTCCCCAGTGTTGCGCTGGTCCTGTCCTTCCCTGGAGAAGCTGTGTAATGGGCTCTGGGTGCTTTTGTTCCCTAGCAGAGCAGAAATCATCTCAGGGTGATGAATGGGTGGCTAAGGGGTGAATAACTGTGGTGGTGCTCTTGTTGAGAGACTTCTGTTTGACTGGCACCAAGGCATGGGCAAAGAGCCCTACTCCCCCTATGTCTCAGCAGAGCAAGGGGTTTGGGTGTAGTCAGCCTTGGGACCAGGCAGGATGTCCCATCAGTGGCCCAGGAAGGTCATAGGCTGCTCCTAGGGGAAGGTGGCACCATGGCATGGAAGGAGGGGACAGGATGGTGGTGATGCTGGGGAGCCCAGCGCATGCTTGGTGCTTATGTGATGGTGCTGGCAGGGACCCAGTGCCTCAGCTAGCCAGGCAGGGTGACCTGGAGGAGACTGCAAGGTGAACCAAGACGTTGGTCCCCACTCCAGCTAATGTCACTCTATGATATTGTGGCGCTTTTCCAGGCTAAAAATACCCCTGCCATTGGTGCGGCACGGGGCGGGCAATGCATGCAGCCGCTACGGAGGGATGCTTCATACTGCAGGACCTGCCAAGGGCAGCCCACAGGTGGGGCTGGGATGGCCCTGCCAGTGGCCATGGGGCTGGCGATGGGGCTGCCCCTTCCTGCACCCCAAGCAGCCAGGCACACAGGTCACCTCTTCTCTTCTCCTGCTCCGAGGTTACTGCGCACCATTCCCCAAGGCTGTTGCGTGCAACCACTCAGCCAGAAGTCTCCAAAATACCATGTGAGGAGCCCAGTGACCGCTCTGGGGTGGTTTTCAGCCCAGCACTGTGGCCTTTGCTGATCCCAGAGGGTCACACAGCTTCTACGAGTGCTCCTCAGGGTGTGTCTGGCCCATCTGGGGACCAGCCTGGGGGCAAGATGCTACAGCAGGGTCCTGACAAGGGGCAGCAAGGTCTGAGGAGCTCAGCCTATCACTGCGGCTGTGGGGTGCTGCATGTGCTAAGGGATGTGCTCCCAGCCCTTTTGTACAGCTGGGGAGAGGGCATCATCGAATCGAGGGACCTCACCTTGTCCCTGGGTGTGTGAGCTGCTGGGGAGCTGAGAGTGGGGCACATGAGGGTTGGCAGCCCTCTCCCAGGGTTGGAGGCAGTCCCAGCAGGGCAGGATCCAGCTGGGGCAGCCCCATCCACCTTCACCACCCTCCTTGCCATGTGGGGCAGCTCAGCTCTGTCCTTTCTGCTGTCACGAGTGGATCCCTCAGAGCCAGGCAATGAGAAATGCAGGGTCTGACCCTGTGCCCATGTCTACATCCATGACAGGACTTTTCCCCTACTGGGCTGGTTGTTATCTGTACAAAGGCTGCCTGAGCCCTGCACAGCATCCTGGAGCAGCCTGGGGGGTGATTCAGATGTTGCTGTCCTGAAAGCTGTCTAAGAAGAGTCCAACACTTGTTCTTCAGAATTAACCCCTCATCTAACAGACTGTAGACCGTGTGCCTCCTGCTCCTCTGCTTTGGGTAACCTCCGAGGACCCTATCTGCAGATAGAGCAAGTGTGGAGGGAGCTGCAGACAGAGGGAAGGCTGAGCAATGCTACCGCCTGGTCCGTGACCTTGGCAAGCTGAAGGGAGAGATTTAATCTAGATAAGTGTCAGGTGAGACTCTCGGGGCCAACAGCAAAGATTGTACAGCCCTCAGTGGGTGCTTTGCTCTCCCAGGCTGACCTGGCTCTTTTCCATCTGTGTCCCTCCTCTTTTCCCATGGGTCACCCCTTTGCTGCTTGCCTTGTCCCAGTATCACACTGCAGTGTGTGCTTGTCCCATCCGGAGGCTGGGGGAGCAGGAGTGGAATTAGAGGAAGGAAGCTTGGACTGGAGGAGATCTCTTTCTTGCCTGAGGATGCTCCCATGTTTGCTCTCAAGGTCCCTTCTTGGAGAGGATGGCAACTGGATGCAGTTGGGATTTGCTGTGGGCTGCCTCCAGCATTTCCAATTACTCTGGGGAAAATCTGTTGGATTTTGACACTGCAAGACCCCTCTGCCCCCCCTAACCCCTTCCCTCCACGGCTCTTCTCTCCTGGGAAGAAGAGCTGCTGTGCAGAACTGACGCCATGGACAGTGCCTGGCTGAGGGTGTTGTATCAGCAAAGGCATCTGGAGGACAGGGGACAGGGCCAGCATGGTCCTCCAGTCTGCTCCCTACTTTGGGGTACCCATGTGCTCTGTGCATCCTTGGCCACAGTTGCCATGGCGATGCACCTCCATGCTGCAGCAGGAGCGCTGGCGGGGTTTGATGAGCTCTGTTTGCTGTTCTCGCCTTCCTGGCTCTCCTGCTCTCAGCCCCAGCTGTCTCCAAGCGTGACAGTGGAAGAGTGGAAGGAGATCACCAGGAGCAAAAGACGCAGCAGTGTTGTGTGGCATTAGCTGCAGCTGCCTGCCTCAGCCTAATTGGATGGCGTTGTTTTTGCTCCCACTAGAGACCCCCAGGAGGGACAAGTTTGGAAGCGTTACACATCTGCAGCATCAGGCAGTGAGCAGGGGGGAGAAGGAACAAGAATCCAGCCCCTCGGATGAATGCCCCCTCCGGTGCTTCCCCCCTGGCACAGCCACTGTGGCGGGATGAAGGATTCATTTAATTAGATGGCAGATCCTCCCACTGCTGCACTGATACAAACAGCAGCAGCTCAGGCTGCTTCCAGTGGGAATCTTGGCTGTGGCTGTCTGGATGTAGGGCTGCCATGGTCCCCATGGAGCTAATGGGTGTCACAGCGCTGGTGACACTGTGGTGGGGGTGACAGCATGCTGGGTGCCACCCCGGTGGTGGTGGTGATGTGGTTGCAGAGGATGGCACTATGAGGAGCCTTGTGTGACCCCAGGTTTGCTTCCCAGCTCTGTCCTCTGCCTCTCACTCTGTTATGGGCCCTGGGGTGGCTGTTGTGGGGTCGTGCAAAGGCATCTCATCTGTCCCACATCATCACCTTGCCATCCCCAGGGCACGAGGCTGCCTGTCCCTGTGCAGCTGCTGGCGCAGCATCACCTCAGTGAATGTCGCAACTGGAGCAGCAAATGAGTCCCCTGTGCCCAGAGCCACCCTGGGAGAGGAGCCTGTGTGGTGCCTGTGGGTTGTTTCTGCTGGGTTCAGCTGCAGGGGGGACACAGGAGGGATGTGTGGGTCCCTGGGAGGAGCATCGCCCCTGACACATGTGGGCAAGCAGGTACTGGCATGGGGATGGGCAGCAGCGTCTTCCTGGGGTCTGGAGGGAAATACAGGGAAAAACTCCCTCTCTGAGTATAAATCCAAGACAAAACACCGCAGACACAATCTCTGCTGTGCAGGGACTGTCCTGGCTAGCCCAGGGGCTGCCTCAGCATCACTCTCTCTCCTGTGGGCTCAGTGAAAGTATGGAGACGAATTAGCATCAATGCCTGGAAGAACATGACCTGAGCCTTTCCCATGTACTGCAAGATATAACTGGGGGTGCCCCAGAGCTGAGTCTGGCCCTGGTGCTGCTGCACCCTCCTTTTAGAGCCTTTTAGAGCCTGCTCCTTTTGCAGGGGCAAATAGGAGCAGAGTGATCCTGAGCTGTACATGCGCTTCTCAGACAGCACCAGCTCCAAGGAACTGAAAGAACAACATTTGTCTTTCCCTTCCAGGATTTTCTGAAAGGTAAATGAGAACAGTTCAAGAATATGACCCCACAAGTGGCATTGTGAGAGAATAATGAACAGCCTGGAGAACATCAGTGTGAGGCATCTGTTCACCCTCCTCTAGGAAGAAAACCAAGGAGAAAGACAGTGGATGTGAAAGGCAAATCTGCTGGAAAAGCAGCATCTCCTGAAAGCTGTCATTGATGTGGGGGATTCACTGCACTGAGAGTTTGGGGGCAGCAGTGGTGCTCCTGCATGCATTGCTTCTGGGGTGCCAGGCACTCTCCTCTGCTGCTCAGGCTCATGGTTTCTCCCCATGGCTACCCAGTGCAGGGGCTGGATGGGGAGAGCCTTCCACATGACAACACTTGGTCCTTTTAGAAATACTGCTTCTTCATGGGAAAACGTCAGCCAGACACAGCAAAAGGGCTCATCTTCTCTAAAGGGCAACTAGGTGGGAGGTGAGCTCAGCTCGGGTGTAATCTCAGCTGCTGCAGTGGTCCCAGCTGAAGGCAGGAGCTGGGCGCTGGTACCGGTCAGGAGGGCTCGGCCTTGGGTTACCTGGCAGGGCTCTGTCTGCAGCCCTGCTTGCTCTGGGGTCCCTGCGAGCGTTGGAGTGTCCCTGAGGGACTCAGGGCATGGGGTCCTCTTGCTGCCAAGACTGGTACCCACTGCCCAGCCCTCAGCTGAGCCTGGTGAGGGTTTTATCCTTCTCCTCTCATAAGCATCCACTGCCCTTCTTCTGCTATCTGTGACCCTGGTGTGTCTGTGTGCCCTTCTGCGTGCACACCCCTCCCCCCCCCCCGCCTCTGCCCACTTCCTTTTTGTTTTAATTACCACATCTCTCAGCCTTGCCCCAACCCGGGAATGCAAACAGGACAGCGAGTGCAGCCAGGCCTGGGCAGCGGCGCCCGTCCTTGGCAGCCCTGCAAGGAGGCAGCTGGACAGATGCTGCCGGGGCCACCGCAGCCTTCCTGCTGTCATCATGTCCTCTCCGTTTGGATGGGACTGCCTGGGAAATCAGGACATTTCACATGGCAGGAACATCCCTGGAATGCTGCATGGCTCTGGACACAGGACACATCCTGGGCTCCCCATCTGAGGTGTTTTTGCTCCGGTGATGGGTGAGCAGAGGCAGCGAAGCGGTGGACAAGGACAGTTAAAATCAGCAGCAGATAACAAGAAATCAGCATGGCCAGGAAAGCGGCTGCCTAAAAATAGCAGCAAGGTTCTCAGCTGTGACAGGATACACAG
This sequence comes from Psilopsiagon aurifrons, assembly GCA_025447955.1. Classification (NCBI taxonomy): domain Eukaryota; kingdom Metazoa; phylum Chordata; class Aves; order Psittaciformes; family Psittacidae; genus Psilopsiagon; species Psilopsiagon aurifrons. Next base: position 14,011 of record JAOEHY010008051.1, read on the forward strand.
GGATTTCTCCCGCTGCCCCATTTATAATGGATAAGGGCGCTGCATGTGCTGTCATTGGCTCCTCTTGGGCGCACCGGGCTGTGCCTACATTTTGGGGTTGCAGGATGGGGGGGTGCTGTCTGTGTTTTGCAAGGTCAGCACCCACTGCTGAATGTGATTTTGGCCACCATGTACCTTTGAAAACCCGGCCCCATGCCCAGGGCAGCGCAGAAAATGAGTCCATTGGGATATAAGCAAAAGAATCAGTTGGGGGGGGGTGGAAATCCTCCCTGAACCTGCAGGGCTGATGCAGCTGGGAGTGAGCAGGAGCCTTCTTCTCCCTGCTGTGGCTGGGCCCTGGGTAGCTGCAGAGAGGGCTGCCCGCCGGCCCACTGCGTGCCGGGTGGCCAGGGCAAGCAAGAGGCTGTCCCACGCCATCAGCATGATGGGAGCGGGTATGACAGGCTGTCTGCGGTGATTACGGGTGAGGTGGCTGCATATGGGGATGGAGACAGGGAGGATGCTTTGGTCCTCTGCCCCATATGCTCCTGCTTGCTCTCTCATCGTGCTTCTCTGCCCTAATGCAGGGGAGCAGTGCACGTGTTGCTCTCCCTTTACCATTGCTGTTACCTGCTTGTTCCTCCAGCCCCAAACTTGCCTTCCCCATGGGAAAGCCTGAGCCACAGCTGTAAAACATGGAGGATGGAAGAGAAAACCCCACAAACATCCCATAAGGGCTTTACCCTGCAGGAGGTGTGTTTAGGGGCATGTCTGTGTGTTTTCCTCCGTATACTTCGTTTTGATGCAGCCCATTCCAATGTCTCAGTGCCTACTGCAGGTGGCTAAGAACGAAAAGCCTTCTCCATGTCTAGCCCTCACCAGGGGCAGTCCCATGCTCTATTAATGGATACAGGTAGTCAAGTCCTTAATTGCCACTTGGGTGTTGGACACAACTGGCCACTGCCCAATGGGCAGAACAAATGGCAAGGTGATCAGATTGATTTATAAGCATGTTTATTTTTACCAGCCTGGCATAGCCTGCTCCTGGCTGGCAAATAGGGATGCGTCTCCCCTTCCCTGCTGGAGAAACAGCATTTTCTCTGGCAGGAACAAGCCAACAAGGAAACCTCTATGCAGGCTTGCAGGCTCCCTGCAGCCCCTCGGGGCCTCATCCAGGGACAGGCTGAGCTGCAGCATTGCTCCGAGTATATGGAAGTGCGTGGCTGTGCACTGAGGGTTTGCGGGAGAGGCACTCACAGCCTCTCCAACTGAATTACAAAGGGAGAGCATCCCTATGGCCACACATACCCCTGTGGAGTGGGACTGGTCCCTGCTTCCAGCAGGTGATGCTGGTGGCATCCTCCTTCCATCCCAGGAGGGAAATGTGTGCTGACAAATAGTGCCAGATCACCAGGAATTCTAAGGCACTTTGTACAGACCTCACAGCCCCTCTCAGTTGCCACCTTCTCCCCAGTGGGCTAAAGCTGCCACTGCTATCCCCAGGGCATTGGACAACGCAGAGACTGGAACTTCAGTGTAAAGAAAAAGGAGTTATAATTTCTTTATTTCCAGTGTCATATTTTATATAGATTACATTTTATTTCACAAGTTATACCTGTGGGTGGGTGGGTTTTATGCTGTATTTCTTCCTCCTGGTGGCTGGGGTGCGGGCTGGGCCCTGCTGGGTCCCGATGGCGATAAGGGTTATGGGTTATTTTCAAGGGGATGTTCCAAGGGGATGTTCTAAGGCTGTCACCCTCCCATGGCCATTTCAAGGTGACCATGGCCGGGTGACATCACTGCCAGGCTACTTGGGTGTTACCTGGAGGACTAAGGGATATGCCCAAGGATGCTACCCACAGCGGTGGCAGTGGCTCTCCCTGCTCTGCTGTTCCTCCCCAGACCTTCCCATCCCATAGCTGTCTGGGACACCCTCTGCCTCACTGCCTTGTCATGGGGAAACAAGGCAGGGAGTGATGCTGTGGCACCAGGAGCTGTGTCCCACCTATTTGGGGTGCAATTTGTCCCACATAAAGCTCTGGCAGCATCTGCACGGCTGCCCAAGTGATGTTTCACCCCAGCTCATCTGCAGGCAAGCCAAGGGGTGGCTCTTCGGGTGGGCAAGGATGGGGCAGGGGCCCCACAAGGTGGCCCACCCCACGCCTGCTGTGCTACAGCCCCACAGGGAGCCACCAGTGTCCCCAGCCCCAGGGGCAGACAGCCCCTGCCACCTCGCTGCCTGGCACGAAGCGGGGCATTGAGGGACACAGCAGGGCTTTGTCCAGCCTGCGCCTGCTGGGAAGGAGCTGGTTGCCCTCTGCAGGCTTCCCCGGCCGCAGCACCCAGGGGAGCTGTGGTACCCATGGGGCAACCAAGGGAGCTGTGGTACCCATGGGGGTACTCATGGGAGCACCCAAGGGACATGGCTCCACCTGCTACTCCATATACTGGATCCATACCCATCACCTCGGGACCCCACGGCGATACCCACCCAAGTGCCATTCCCCCATGGGGCCAAGTGTCCAGGAAAAGCGGCTGCAGGATTTCCATCGAAAGGGGGAAAACTCACAGTTTGGAGCCCCTAATGCTCAAAGCAGGTAGGTCCCCATTCTCCTCTGGCAGGTGCTGGGGAGGGGACATCACTGCTCCCACACTGCCACAGTGGGCATTCAGGGGGAAAACACAGCCCTGAGGGGTACCCATAGACGACAACGAGGGGACACCCCCCGGACATCCCCAAAGCCCTGCATGGGCAGCGGGGTGGCTGTGCCCGGGGCACCCCGTAGCTGGCAGCCAAGGGGTGGCGGGGCGGCCGGGGCAGG
>JAOEHY010008053.1:0-22865 GCA_025447955.1 Psilopsiagon aurifrons
TCTCCACACAGCCTTCTCTTCTCCAGGCTGAACAGCCTCAACTTTCTCATCCTATCTTCATACAGGAGGTGCTCCAGACCCCTGATCATCCTCATGGCTCTCCTCTGGACTTATTCCAACAGTTCCATGTCCTTTTTATGTTGAGGACACCAGAACTGCATAGAATACTCCAAGTGAAGCCTCATGAGAGCAGGGTAGGAGGGCAAGATCACCTCCCTCGACCTGCTGGTCATGCTTTTGATATCCCAGTGCAAATAGCCTGGGGATAACACAGCAAATGTCTTGGTGGCCATTTCCCTTCATAGCAGGGGATGAGCTATGGGGAAGGCTTTGCCAGATTTTAGCAGGTTTCAGGACCAAAGAGCAGCAGGATTCATAACCAACATTATTCTCAGGATCTCATGCAGGGACACTTATTAAACTACTACCATGGGAGTTATAGCTCCTGCTTGACTTGAAGTCAGTTTTGGCAGGGATTTCCTGAGCCTGTGATGAGCAGAGCCAAGGTTTTAGTGGAGAGACACCTCCACTTTCACTGCTTGGTGGTCATATCCACGTCACACTGCTTTTGATCCCTAGCAACCTGATGATTGTCCTTTCAGTATCTCCCTTTCATACTCCTGTTGCACTCCACAGTCCTGCTTCCAACATATTTACCTTGTGGGAGCTTTTAAATTTGATTATTTAACTCCAGTCTTTCATCTCCAATCTTTCTGTGCACAGCCAAACTTCATTTCAGATTGTAGACTCCACAATGGCAAGCACAGAAATACTCATGAAATTCTTCCAGTGGCAAATTCAGCTCCCCGTGTTGAGCTGAATATTGAATAATTCACCAATTTCTCTTTTGCTATAGCCCAGGAACAAGCAACTGAGCAATAAAAGAGAAATGGAACTCCCCCACCAGCACAGCACACTGATAGCTTCTTTCCTGCCTGGCTTATGGCAAGAAAAGAAAAGCAGCAGCAAAGGAACAGTGAGAGGGATGCTGTTCTGGGGGATGCTCTAGATGAGATGCTGGGGGGTGCTGATATCACCTACCTAAAATGCAGCTTTGGGTTTTGTTTCAGAGAAGTCAGGGCTGAATGAAATCATGATTTTCTCTATACTCAGGAGACTTCTTTATCTTGTTCTGCCACAAATACATACGCTGCATTGAGGGACCCTGTCTATTCCGAAAACATCCCCTCTGCTTTTACCTCCTTGTTTAAATCCATCCCAGGGGCTGCAAATCTCATTATATCCTGATGTCCCCTACAAAGGGAAATCAATTAGATTGATTTTTTACCCACATCAATAATTAAATCATTTTTAACAGGTTGGTAAATAAGTAAGACCAGCCAAAAGGGTATAGTTCAGTGAGGCTAGAGGGGAGAGAAGGAGGGAGATGGAACAAGAGTGTCACGGGCTGCAGTCCAGGAAAGCTAAACCACTCTTTGTCTCTTCTGGAACTACACTGGTACTAATGTCTTTAGCACATGTGAACTGTCAGGACACAAATCTATGCAGAAAACCTCTCAATAGGCACTGTCACCTCCGTCTCGTTTCCATAGAGATTTGGAGCCCTGCTTCCAGCAGTGAAAATCCTGATTGACACTCTGAGGTAGAGCCTCAGCATCATAGAAATGAGCTGTGAACGTTTATCAAAGTCCCTCATGGCAGGGGGCTGGCTTTTCAGGGCTTCCTGATTTTATTACTATTTCAAATGAGTCTTTCTCTTTCCCCCAGCTTATTTTATGACATAAAAAGGTGCTGGCTTGACAGCTTTGTAGTCTGTGATCACATCTTGATTTCAGCAATCAGGTAAAGCTGCAGAAAAATGGCCAGCCTACATTCTGTGAGAGAAAAGGTTGAATAGCAAGGAAATCAGAAGTGTCTTCAAGCATTGCAAGAGACTCCAGATTAAGCAGTGACTTCATGAGCTGTGGGGAGTTTTTTAAGAACCTTCCACAAAAGCACCAATAGGTCGTCACCTAAAGCCATGACCATGAAGGAAAGATCAAACAATTTGATTTCCCTATGTACCCTGGATACATTGTACTGTTTGGGATGAATTAGGCCCATTGAGTGGAGCCACTTCATGGATGGTAAATGGGCTTGACATCTGGTCTCCTGCCCCCCAGTGTGATGCTGACTTTGGACGTTAGACACTTTAGTATGCCCAGTTCCTGAAGAGACATCTCTGTGTGAATTGCCTGGGTAAAATGAGTAAAGAATAGTACTACTAAGCAGACACTTCCTATTTGTTTTATAGCTTCCATACTCCATTTCATACTGCATGTTTTTAGCCAGCACAGCTCCACGTGTTTGCTGCAGAGGTTGTCAGACATTGCTTTCTGCTGATACAGGTGACAAACATCCCAGTTTTCCTGTGGGTGCTTCCAGAAGAAATCAGATGTACCAATGTCTTCCTGCTTTGCAGAGACCTTGGGTGGTCTCCTCTACAGCCATCCCGTTTGGACTAGGAGACAACATCTAATAGAGATATTGAAAGGACACAGCCTCTTTACCTAGTCTTACTTAAGGTAAGAGAAACAAAATCCAGTGAAAATTGTCATGAAAAATATGGATTTCTCATAGTCTTAATGGATTATGGTATAGTCTAAGCCATGACATTTATACCAACTGTTCAAATCTCATGTATATAAAGCCACAGAAAGCAATGATTCCTGGATTTTCATGTCATTTTTCTGCAATTCCAGATGTTTGGGTTGTTCATCATGTCATATTGCATCAGTCTGTGTGTGTCTGCTGATCTAAAGTTGAATCTATGTTTCATTGCTAACCACAGAATCATAGAATCACAGAATCACAGAATAGTTTAGGTTGGAAAGGACCTTAAGATAATCCAGTTCCACCCTCCTGCTATCGGCAGGGACACCTAACACTCGACCATGTCACCCAAGGCTCTGTCCAACCTGGCCTTGAACACTGGCAGGGATGAAGCATTCACGGCTTCCCTGGGCAACCCATTCCAGTGCCTCACAGTAAAGAACTTCAGCCTTATATCCAACCTGAACTTCCCCTGTTTCAGTTTGAACTTGTTGCCCCTGGTCTTTTCACTACAGTTCCTGATGAAGAGTCCCTCTGCATCATCCTTGTAGCCCTCTTCGGATACTGGAAGTTGCTCTGAGGTCTCCAGCTTCTCTTTTCTGGGCTCAACAGCCCCAATGTTCTCAGTCTGTCTCCATACATGAGGTGCTCCAGCACTGAACATCCCCATGGCCTCCTCTGGACTTGCTCCATCAAACGTCTCTGTGTCGTTCTTTTGTTGAGGACACCCAAACTGTCTGGGAGCAGAATTTGCTGGTGTAGGTTTTAGTAGAAATATTGGCTGGGCTTGGATACCTGTTTTCCCAGTAGTTTCTGGACAGATTTTCAGCCTTCTGGTCCCCTAATCACTATCTTTGACAGAGAAGGAAGAAAAAAACATCTGTGTAGGAAGAGCATGTACACAATGTCTCTGTTGTCCCACAGAAAGAGGTTTCAACACATTTTATAACTTGTTGGGTTGTCTGCACCCGCCCCATGTGACTATCACTTTGGGTGAACTGTCTTTGATGGACTGAATGCCACTGCTTGTGACTGACAGCCATGGTCCACGGTACTGAAGGCATCTGCCTGTAATAGATGCAATACCAATGAACCTGAGCAGGACTATGGGGTAAAAACAGCCTTAGAAACCATGCAATCCTGCTTGGTCTGAGAGGCAGAGAAGTACCAGACCCATTGTATCTTTTGCCTGCCCATGGCAGGGGGGGTGGAATTAAATGATATTAAGGTCCTTTCCAACTTGAATTATTCTATGATTCTACGTGCAGGCAAGCTTACAGCATTGACTCTTATGGCAGATAGGATAGGCTGGCCTGAAGACTTGGTGAGTACAAACCTAATAAGGTATTAATCCCCTCAAGCTTAACTTATTTCCAGACATGCCTGTCTGATCAAGCCAAAGGGAAGTGAGCCACACTGCATTAAGTTCTCCTTAATTCTCAAGTACATTGAAGATACAGCTCACAAAGTCTTCCAAGTAATTTCCTATGCAGCCATACCTTGACTTAGCTTGGGTTTGCTTTTCTAAAAGGCCTCAGAGGTGAGGGTCTTTGGAACAGGGTAAATGAGAGTCCATTTTCTATTTGATTGCAAGGAGATTTAGGAATATTAAATGGCCAGGGGAAACAAATGATTTAGCCAGTAACTGTGTCAGGTAGATGTGTCAGTATCTATCATATCTTTTGTGTACCTTTGGCCACTGTTATAGGGTGTACCCTGTAATGTACAACTGTATGCAGCCATGCAAGACCCAAAAGCTACCTAGGCACAGGGCAGTCTTTGAGGTGAATTAGTCTTTGTCTTCCTAGCAGAGCATGGTAGGTCAGGACTGGATCTGGAAACTGTTTTTTTAGCTGGGGTGCTGATTGCAAGCGCTTTGCTTGGTGTCTACTGTGCCTAACTTTGTTGAAGTTCCTTTTAGCTGTGGCTTCCCCCTCCCTGGAGGTCTTCAAGGCCAGATTGGATGGGATTTGCAGCAGCCTCGTCTAGTGGAATGTGCTCCTGCCCACGGCAATGGGTTGGAATTGGATGATGTTAAGATCCCTTCAAACCCAGATGATTCAGTGATTATGATTTACATTGTTGTTATCTTGCCCCTAACCATGGTTGTGATGCAGGCACCCAACACAGCCAGCTGGAGGGGTGGCTACGTGAGTGCACAGGTTGGACAGGACATAGCTGAGATCCTGAGCCAGTGGGAGATGACAGTGCAAACCCCAATTGCTGTTAGTCTGAGTCTGTCTCCACAGCGCAACATTCTCACCTTTGCCATCCAGAGCCTCTTGGGAATTCCCATTGTTCTTGTTCCCTCTGTTTCTACTTTGAGATGTAGCAAGCACAGATGGACCCCGACACAGGCTGTAACTGAGTATCAATGTAGACTGTATTAAGTAGTGCACTGATACCCCTGCCTAAACTGAGGAGAGCCTTTAAGGTAATAACCTGGTTTGGCTTCTGCTGGTGTCAAAATTAGCTGGGAATTTGGGCCCTCCAGTGAGTGTATGTTTCAAGTATGTGACATAGGCTCCATATTCCTTGTTACACAGATGGATTGTTCCTTGACCCTGTTGGGAAATGAATTTCTTTTTGGGTAAGGAAATGCACCATTCCAATGACAAACAGAGAATTCTGCATCATTGAAATGTGCAGCAGAGTAACATAGGAGCTGTACCTCTTGCAACAAGAGAAATAATGGAGGGTTTCTTTAGTTGAATAGACAAATCAGGAAACGCCAAAACACAGCAAGTCAATCCAGAAGATAAACTCTCATGATATTTCAGTTGGTTAAATTGAAGATGAATAAAGAGACTTTTTCTTGCACCAACTGAGCACATGCCTCTTGAGTCTCAAAGCACTTCATTCTATTTCTATTTTGAGTTTTCTAACCTTTCTCTTTTTCCCTCTTTCTTTTGTGCTGTTTTCTACAAATTGAAATAACTTTCTAAGTGCTTCTTTATGGAAATAAAAAGTCAAAAAAGTTTATTTTGAAAATGTCAGGATCCTATTCCTTTAGAGAAGAAGAAACACTTTGTGCCAGCAAGTGGGTCTGTAAGCTTCAGGACTAAATGAAATCTGATTTTCTAGGGACTTCTGGTTTGTGTTGCAGTTCTTTCATCTAATTTTGGATGAGCACAGTCAGTCTATGCCTATGTGGGAGCAATGGAACAACTGTCAACAACTGTTCAGCAACTTCGCATCAGAAAAATAAGGCTTTTAGTGACTTTGGGAGTCCCTGTTAACAAGTTAATTGGTTGAAAGTTAATAAACATGCTAGACGAAAAGACTGTAAAGCACACTAACACTGCATGACCACACTAACTCTCAGAACCGGGGTCCTAAAAGTTCCTAAATATAGCCTAGAAAGCAATGAAAATGGCTGCCCTTTCAATAATAATCAGCTACGATTTTTGGTCATCCAAAACTGTTTCATAGAGTCATAGAATGGTTTGGGTTGGAAAAGACCTTAAGATCATCCCGTTTCAGCCCCATGCCATTGGCAGGGATTCCTCACACTAGACCATGTCACCCAAGGCTCTCTCTAACCTGGCCTTGAACACTGCCAGTGATGAAGCATTTGCCACTTCTTTTGGGCACCTTGTTCCAGTGCCTCACCACTATCACAGTAGAGAACTTCTTCTTTACCTAACCTGAACTTCCCTGGTTTAGTTTGAACCCATCACCCCTTGTCCTATCACTACAGTCCCTGATGAAGAGTCCCTCTCCAGCACCCCTGTAGCTCCCTTCAGACACTGGAAGCTGCTCTGAGGTCTCCATGCACCTTCTCTTCTCCAGGCTCAACAGCCTCAATATTCTCAGCCTGTCTCCATACGGGAGGTGCTCCAGCCCCTGATCATCCTCGTGGCCTCCTCTGGACTTGTTTGCTGAATTGATCCAGATTTTTCATATAGCAGCACTCCTTTGAATTTTTAAAAGGTTAGATATTAGCAGATCATAGGAGATTTGTAGGGAGTACAAATTACTATCAGCAAGAACAGGTCTAAGATAACATCCTGCTCCATGATCAGAGCAAGAACCCAGAGCTCACCAGAGCATCATATTGACGTGATAAGTGGAGCCATTATAGAGGATTGTGTCAATAAGGAAAGTTTCACAGCCTCCCTAATTACACATTGCTTTGTTGAAATAAGTGGCTCCAGGGGAGCAGTTAGGCTGTGCACAAACAAATGCCTGCCTGAAAAAGTCAATAAATGTGATCTACATGATTGACCGGTGAAATCACTTTGATTAAAAAAGGAGACAGAAGGGGAAAAAGAAGAAGACAAGAGAAAAAATATATCATATATTAATGCAATTCTCCAAGAAGGTCCATATTAACGTTTCCTTTAAGCTGTCCTGAATAAGCAAATCAAGGAGCTCATCAGTATAGTCATGATAAAAAGAGAAGGAAAAAAATCATTATCAAGTAAGTGTGAACTAATGATTCTTTTCTCAGTTCTGCCAGTTCTTGATCCTACAGGCCTCCTCCGCTATTCATGCTTGCGAATATCTCTACATTTTGCATCATAGAATCAGAGTCATAGAATGGTTTGGTTTGGAAAGGACCTTAAGATCACCCAGTTCCACACCCCTGCCATCAACAGAGATACCTCATACTAGACCATGTCACCCAAGGCTCTGTCCAACCTGGCCTTGAACACTGACAGGGATGCAGCATTTACTAGTGCCTCACCACTGTCACACTAAAGGAAAACACAAGGATGGTTCCCAGTTTGATTTTGGAAGGGGTTTCAACTAATTTCAGTCAGTTAATCCATCCCTGGGCACTACCTATCCACAATTACTCCCTATTGATACAGCCAGGAACAATAATAAGGGATTTCTTCATTAAATGAAGGTATGGACCTCGTGACTCCACAAGCATTCATCCAGAACTGTCAGAAAGAAGGTAAATTACAACTGTCAGATTCAAATCTGGAAGGCTTTAGGACAAAACTGGAAACCTTCTAAGTTTATCCAACAGTCACTAAGTTTATCTCAGACACAGATGAGGCATTTCCCAGCCTCATTGACACTTCCCACCTCCATCAGCAGGGCATCCCCATCCTGTCCATCTTCTTCCACTGTAACTTGTCCATCAGACCTCCTTACATCTCAGCGTTGACCTCTCATTGCCTCTTCTCTCCTTGCCCTCAGACCTTCTCCACTGAAGCAACCACTGATCTTGCACCACTGAGTAGGGGAGGGAAGATGATGGGAACAGACTTTTCTCATTATAGCCTCTTAATTTGAATTGCCACAGTGTTCAGTGGAGTTCTGCCCCCCTCTGCTGGAAGAGCTCAGCACCTCCAGCTGAGCAGCTTTGCTTTTCATTCTGCATCAAGTTGGTCCTTACCTGAGACCCAGTCCTTTGGCCATGCCCGTAGACCATGTAAAGTCTAACCCTACTCTCCTGTGCAGTTTCTCCTACAGTGCCTCAAAATGAGATGACACTGACTACAACCCTCTTGCTGGTCTGTCCCCTCAGTGCTTGTTTTTCATCTCCTTTTAACTGATGACAGTAGATAAAGGCAAAAATGCGAAGCTTAGATATGGACCCCAATTGTATCTTCAAAGTTTCTTTATCACTCTTGATAAGATTCTGTGGTTGAGTGAGCTGTAAAAAGCTGAAAATTAAAAGATTACCAGTTGTCCCTTAGGCATCTTTGGCCACCACATCATGTTCTGCCTTCTCAACTTGAGCTCAAAAGGATTCTCCAGGAGGTTCATTTGGCAGTACACATTTAGTGCCTGTTGTGAAAGAAAAGTCCATTTCTTTCTCCAAATGACCAACCCAAGTGTCCACTGCCAGTTGTATCACATCCTGGGCTGATAGTCCTGCAACCCTCCTTGTTGGAGAGAATCAAGGGGCAGAGCAGGGAAGAGGGCCTAAGTCCATCTGAGTTCACAACCTTTATAGAAGAGCAGAGATCTGTAGAGGCAGAGCAGATTCCTCTATTCCCATGGACTGAATGTCTTTTGGGACAGATCTTTGAGCCCAGCCTATTGTAAAAACACTCATTTCAATTTAAAACACCCTGCAATGGTCCCTGTCTCCAGCCCCAATGACCTGGGTGTGTTTCATAGGTAACTAACCCAAGAAATAACCCTGCAGTATGGGCATGCATCAAGTAGCAAAGCATCAGCCTGACAGTAACTCCCAGCTGTCTGTGCTGATGAGTGCTACCCTTCTGACTTCTGAAGTAGCTTTGAATATCAAATAGAGCTGATTCAGGCTTAGTGATTCTTTTACCTTGCCCTGATTTGCCTCTGCTCTTCCATGAATATTATCTCTCAAGCATGGATGGGAATGTGATTGCTCTCTGTTTCTCTTAGCTATACACAACAAGAGCTCTGCACAATCCACAGTCCAACAAATGACTGTTTCTTTCAGCCTCATGGGCTACATTTGACTCAATCTGAGATGCTAAACAACCCCCTTAAAATATCTCCATATTTTCTACATCCAAACCCTCTTTTTCAGAGGCATGGTATGTCAATCATCTATTTTTTGTTGGGAAAGAAGATTTTATAAGTCAAATAAGCCCAAGCAACTGACAGGAAAAACTCTTCAGAGGGCAATAGACACTTGAGTCTCCTGTGACCCAAAGAAGAAAGACCAGAAAGCAAGTCACAAAGCAATTGAAGCAGATATTTCAAAGATTTATTGTATAAATCTACAAAAGGTTTTGCTACAATAGCAAATAGAGCGTAGCACTATTCTATTGACAGGTTCTAGTGGCTTGGTGTGATCTTGTAACTCCAACATGACACATGAGGAATAAACTGCCTGATACAGTCAGATCTAGGGCGAGTGATGTCGGCTTACAAAGACCTTTTGGCTTCAACCCCTATAACCTGTAGCAATTCATTGCGTTTGCCTCTTGTACAAGGTTCCTTGAATTAATAGTATCTCTAGTAAAAATAAAACCTCTAAAGTAGTTTTGTCAGAGTCAAATGTAAAATTGCCTAAGGAAAAGAAAGAAACAACCCCAGTGGTTGAAATCCACTAAAATTGCACCGACACAACACATACACACTTCTTCATTCATGTGCCTTTGCCCCAGGAAAATAAACTACCAGCCCTTCCTGGAGAGGTTGGTAATAAAAACCAGGGTGCTACAAGTAAAGCTCCGATCTGCCAGGAGCAGTAATTGAAATAAAATCAGTCCAGGAGATTCAGTTCTGTACACTCCAAAAAGCCAGCTGAAAATGTATAAACCTCAGGACCAAATGAGCAAGTAGCACAGACAGGATAATTCATTAAAAAGGCAGGAAAGTCTATGGAAAAATAAAATGCCTATTGAGGCTGCCAAGTCCTTTGTAAGGGATTGTGGAAATTAAACACCCCAAACATCATTTTGACCTTGAGAGGATGCCTGTGAAGTCTGCCTTTAGATGGTTTTACCCATTTTTCTAGTCCTGGACATTTTTGCTGAGCATTGTTGGAATGCACATCAGGTCCCATTGGCTTAGTTCAAATGTAATAGAACACCACAGAATTTAGTGAGGTGGATTTGATTCCTCAACACACATACACCTGCACTGACACGCACACACGCATACGCAGGACAGTTGGCTCTTGGAAGAGAGAGGAACCAACTGGACCTCTTCAGCTGAGACATGAACCAACACTGCCTTGTTCACTCATTCAAACTCTTCTTTTTGCACACTGTTTGCACTCCCTGGGTCTGGATGGAAACAGTCACATCAAAGCCAGCACAAGAACCCCAGTTCTTGCAGTAACTCTGGCCCATGCAGATCCAGGAAGAGCCTGCTGTCTCACAAGACTATCATTTCTGGCAAGACAGTTGTAAAGGCTCAAGAAGTTCAGACAAGCATCTGGAACTGCAGGATGCTTCTCCGAACCTCCAGAGCCCTTTGAGGTTTGAAACTAATACCCGCATGAAATGAAGCTACCCTCAACTCAGGAAAAATGAGTTACAGCATTAACAGCAGGGAGGGTTCGTAGCCTAAGTAGGGTCAGTCATTTGTCAAAGTTAATCAGGAAAGTTTCTTTTAGCTGACAATCTAAGTGAAGATTTCTATAGGTGAGTCCTAGTGGCCCCAAATTGCAGAGGTATGGTATCATCTCAACAGACAGTCAGCACAAGATGAGCATCCTTGATGTCCACAAAGCCAAGACTTGGTTCTTCTGCCTTTGGTTTCTCTTTTCATTCTTAAGGCTTTCTTCTTTGCTTGGAGTACCTGGACCAGCTCAGACTTTTCTCTGTCCTGTTGGAAGTGATTTCTCCCTTTCATTCTGGCTCTCAGTACCTTGAACTGCATTGTGCTGCATTAGAGGCTCTTTGGTGAGTGATTTGCCCTCTGTCATCCTGCAGCACTCACTTCTCCCCTGGGAAAGAAGAACTCTTGGGCACAGAGAAGGAAACGCAGCAACAGCAGCAGGGATCTCTGTAAAAGAAAATACAATGCAATAGCTCCAGTTAGGTATCTCAAGTGGAGAACACAGGGGATTTCTCAGGACAGGGGGTTAAATTCAGCTGCTCCCACTGGGAGTTTGCACCCTGGAGATCCCGCTCATATTGGCATCTAAGCATTTGCCGCCAGTGGTCCATCAGAAAGAAAGGCATGATGTGCACTGTCCCCAGAGCATTAAACAGTGGGGCTGGTGCTTGGGTTCCTATATCAAGAAGCTGAAATCCCATCTAACCATGCTTTTAAAACCACTGGGTCTGAGGTCTCAAGACCTGGGGTATTCAATATTTCATGTGAGGGCACTGGGGAGACTAAGAAAGGCCTACAAGTGTAAGATGGGAGGTAATTACCTGTGCCAGGCTTTCCTTCAGACAGTGGATCCAGCAGTCAGTGGCTGGGGATCCTGACAGCAGTTCTGATGTTGAATCCTTGGTTTTGAAGCTTTTTCTCTTTGGCTTATTTTCCAAACCCTGAGCACTGTGAAGTGAGTCCTTCTCAGAGGAGGATCTGAGTGAGTCACTGCAACCAAGAGAAAATAATGTTTGCAATGAGCGGCCAGCTCATACTCAGCAATGACACCCACTCCCCCATCACTCATCCCAGGTCATTAGTGAGAAATCTCCCTTCTCTCTGCAGACAGAGCCACTGCTAACTAACTCTGAACAAGCAAGAGAAGATTCTCCTACTGTTCCTGAGACCTACTCACACCTAGCAAGGGTGCAGAGAAAACATGCATCTTCTTCTTGCTGGGCATGGACCATGGGGCAAACCCTTGGGCTGCACTAATGAAGCTTCCTATTTCCTTCCCATATTAACCAGAAAGTACATGATACTGTCCTGCTTGGAAACTTTTCCCACTCACTGCCCTTTATTTCCTGTTTGCTGGTTCTCCTCCTTTCTCACAGCCCTAATCTGTCATTTGCAATACTACATGTCCCATTTCAGGCATTGTTTTTATCCCATTTCCAGGTTCCTACTGGAGGGGCTATGGCTAATTTGGGTCTGATGAGTGTCAGAGAGTTGCCTTACCTTCAGCCTCTTGGAAGGAGGCACACCAAAAGGTCTTCCAAGCCATCGGTGCCTCATCACTGCTGTAGTAGTGCCAGGAGCATCCCAGGGGCATTCCTGTTGCTGCATCCCTGCTGCTTGGCTGACAGAGGTGTTGTTTATTTGGTGAATGCAGATGATGCTTGAGATGTGTCCAGCCTCAAGAAGCTTTGAAGAGCCAGACTTCATGAATATGTCTTACGGAAGTGTTATCTCAAAGTCCCATCATCAGATCTTGGCCAAAGCAAAGGATATGCTGAGCATTACTGTCTCAACATGGCAAATGTCACAGAGTCCAAGTCCATCTTCATCCACAGGAAGACACTGTAGAAAGTCCTTTGTGAACAAACAAGGCTCTGACCTCAGGTGCTCCAGGACAAGGGTGCTGGTCTTTCCAAGAGCATTTTGTATCTGTCTGTGTTAGCAGAAACTCTTTCTTGTGATGCACAGGCTGAAACTGTGCTGGGACACACAGCTTCTCTCTTCACTTCTTTTTGCTTTTACATGGCAAAAGCTTCTGTTGTCTCCACACATCAGCATGGATTTGATTTGCTGCTCTGGGGATATTTTGCTCTGGATTTAGGTTGTGTTTGTTTCTTTAGTTCAAAGTATAAGGATTTATTTCCTTTATCTTCCCCCCACCCTCTTAAAATAGCCCTGATGCCTCCTGTGTCCACCTTGACACCCTCTCTTCTCTGAAAGGAAAGAGACTTCTGTTTTAATAAATCAGCTCAGAATTAAATTTGAAACTCTTGTTTCCTGCTGAATGCACAGAATAATGTGCAGAGAAAGGGTGAGATTTTCCTCTGCACTGCAGTGGCCTTGATTGGATTGAGCCAAAACTAAGACAAGAAATAAACCAGCAAAAGCCTCTTGAGAGGAAAAACATTAAAGCAAGTATTAGGTGCAGTGAAATGAAAAACAGCCACTAAAAATAATCCAGATCCTTAGAGTTTTCAGTTCCTGAAGTCATAGGAATTCCTTTAAAGAAAACCTTTAAAACATATTTAATCCTTCGGAGCAATAAAAGCAGGAGATTGTCAAGCGAACAGAAGCCCAGTTGTAGATCAGAAAAAGGCAGGGGTCAAAAGAAAGATGTCTCCTCAGGGCAAGGGCACCTCTTCAGAAGAGGGAGGAGAGAAGGAGAAGGAAAGATCCAGATGGGTAGGAACCCTCAGCCAATTGCTGCACTCATATGAAGTCCTTGCAAGCTGCCCATGCTAAGCAGCTGCTTCTGAAGTTAGGAATTGTCTCTAGTTTCTTGTCAGGGATCCCATAAAATTGTCTGTTCCCCACAGTGGTGCAAGCAGTATCTCCAGCACCACCGTACTGCATGGCTCAGGTGAGGTGGGCAACCACATCCTAAGGTACCCCATCACCTCCCTCCCCCCACAAGCAATGTTAATTGCTCTGCTATGTGCTGTTGGACTGAGCACACCTTATACCTCGTCTCAGCCAGAACTTCTCCCCAAGGAGAAGCGTCCTAAATAAGCCCCTTTCTCCCTTTCATATAACCCAGACCGCTGCCTCCCATGGACTAGTTCATATGACAGTAGCTGGTGGGCTAGGGGGCTCGGGTTGAGTCCCATTGCTTGGCACAGGGCTGGCAGTGGTTGAAGGAGGCACGGTCTCCACAGAGTCCCCTGGTTGAATCTCAGGGGTCCTCTGTGGGCTGGGCTCCTCAGAGTGGTCCATGTTGCCTTGGACTTCCTTCCCTCTTTGGATCAGCTGCTCTAAGGTCTTGGGCAAGGGGTAACTCAAGAAGCGTTTCAGTTTGGGCTGAAGGGTGCCGACCACATACTGGATAATTTCCTCCTCATCTGCATCTACATAGAGAGTCTGGTACAAGTCCCTCTTGCGCCAAAGGAACTGATCCAGGGGTTCCCCCTCTTTCTGTGGCAAATCCAGCTCCCTTTTGATAGCATCCCTAGTCAGAGTCCCCTCGCTGTACTGCAGGAACTCCTTCTTGAACTCAACCCAGTTCTTGACAGAGTCCTGCTTGTATTCCCACCACTTTTTAGCTGGGCCGTTCATGTGGTTTTGGATCTGAGACAGCCAGTATTCCTCTGTTCCACCCACCTGCTTTAAGTATTCCTCCAAGTGGCTCAAGAACTCCCGGGGATCCTCAAAGACCTGAGTCTCCACCGGGGAGGTTGGAGCATCCTCCGATACAGAGACCCACTGGTAGGAATCATGGGCCTGGGGGATGCTGGGCACTTCCCCAGGAGGAGGGGTCAGCGCATACATTTGGCTCATATCAAGGGCGTAGTCATAAATCTCACCCTCACTTGGCCTTATCTCTGGGCCTCCCACCCCAACAGACACAGTCTGCTTGCCATGTTCCCCAGGGCAATATTTGCCTCCCATGGACTCCAGACGGTCCGCCCACTTCTCCAGACGGAAAAAGACCTCCTTCCAAACATTCATCTCTCTCTTGACCCACCTCTCCAGATGGGCAATGGTTTCCTGGCATCTGGCCAGGCAGGCTTTGATGGACTTCTTCCACCTTTGATTATCAGTTGGGACATGGTCCTCTAAGTTATTCTCTAACTTCCCCACTGACTTCTGCAAGCCTTTCAGCTCGCGCTCCACCTGCTTGGAGACCTCAGTCAGGAGGTGCCGGTGGGTCCTCCTGACGTGCTCCAACATTTCTGCCCTGCACTTCCCTATCTGCAGGATCACATTGGGCTTGTTGGCAACTCCACGGTGCCCCTGGAAGGAGTGGATGCCAGCGTTGGTGACATTGTCCAGCTGCATGGCTCAGACCGTGCGAGTGTCAAACACAGACAGAACTGTACTGCAAAGCCCTGGCACTAGAGCTGGCTCTCAACAACCCCCCACCACAGCACTTCCTGAAAGACACACAGAGACTTCTAAACCCCCCTCAAAGGACTTTTCAACACAAACACAACCAAATCAGATATCACCGCAGAGCGAGCTGTTCGGTCCCCGGAGATCCCAGACAGAGTTGTAGGCAAATTCCTCTCGATGCCCAGCTGGAAATGCCGGTCTCACGTGCTCAAGGTGTCCCAGAGAGAGCCAGGATCCAGGAACAAGGAGAGACGAGTTGGCTGACTGTCTCCTGCTACCTGCTTGTCTGGAGTTGAACGGCCGCAGAGTCCCCACTGGAGAGAAACACAGAGCGATGCACACAGAAGCTGGAAGCTGCTGCAAAAAAATCCCGGTGCTTTCTCCTCTGGTGAACTTGGGTGAGTCGAGAAATGCTTTCACTAGAGATGCAAAGAGCTGCTTCTCTTCCCTGGCTGAACTGCCACTAGTCCAGGCTCTTCCATCTACTTATACCCGAAACAGCTCAACATGTGGGTGGTGCCCTGCCTCCTCTCGCACTCTCAGCGCTGCATTCATTGGAGGAGAAGCGAGGCCGGTGTCTGTGGCAACCCAGATCTTGGCAGCCTCCCCTCAGCTTCCCACCCCCTCGCGCACACCCCCAGACTCGACGCGAGAAGCACTTGAAAGGTGCTGGAGACAGTTGGGTAGATGGATGAGTAATCGCACCTTCCGCCTTTCAGATTGCAGGGAAAAGGGGGGAGGGGGGGTGTGGGATAAAAACCACACTTATTCATTCCACAACTATTTACTCAGCAAGGTCATCATTAGCATGCTTCCCCTGGCAGGACTCGCAGAGGGGGAGATGAGGAGGAATTCAGTGTGTCACACGAAGACAGACTCCCACGGGGCCCCCGCGCACATCCACACACACATACACACAGAGTGAGCTCACTGTTAATGCAAATGCTTTGGGAATGGTGACAAATCAGCAGGGAAAATAGGGAAAATAAAGGGAGGACAAAGAAAAGAAGGGAGGGGGGAGGAAAGAGAGGGGGAAACACCCACAGGAGCTAGCCACTTCAGGACAAACTGGACTTTCTAAGGCATTGGTAGGTGGGAGTCATCCCCGCTGCCTAATTGCACCCGACCAACCCCTATCTTGGGAATATTCAGTAAGGGAGGGGGATGGCATCCTGGTTCTTTACACCAAATTAAATCCGCCCATCGAAAGCCTGTTCCGTACTTAGCTTGAATCAGATGCTTAATCAGTTAGCCAACCCACAAGCGCAGATGAAGCTACATTTGTTCTTCACTCTTAACGAAGCAGGAAAAGCCAACCATAAAAGGAATCCCCGGGTCTTATGTAAGCCAGAGATAAAGGATTCCCTAATCTGAGAGAGTTCCCTGCCGGAACATCCTCAGAGAGGTACTGAGGACATCTGAGGCTTCTCATCCTCTCCCAATAACAGTGGATGGGGGCAGTGGGATGCTGATTCATGAATATTACCTAAAAAGAGGTTTCAAGCCTGTTGGAAATGCCTTGCCTCCGCTCAGGGTGACGAGCAGTGTGCCAGGGATGCTTAGGATGGGTCTCCCACGGCTCCTGGCCATGTGTTTCCTGGTGGGATTGCAGCTAGCCTGTTAGCAGTGAGGAGATGTGTGGTCTTTCGGTGAAGTGCTGTTGAAAGGAGGTCTGAGTGGCCCCCGGCATTACAGCAGATTCCCCTTGGAGCAAACTGGTGGTCATTTAAGATGCAGGGGATGAGGAACAGGGGTCAGGACTCCCTTTCCCCTTTCCATATGCATGTGCTGCAGGAAGATGTGTGGCTGTTCCTTACCAGGTGGTGGCACACAGACAAACACTACTGCTGTGTGGAAACAGGAGGGTTATTTAGGGCAGCAGCAAGCTGAGATAGAAGGTTTGGTTGTAGATGGGGAGTGATGGTGAGTAGGGAAAGGGACAGAAGACTGAGAGTGTAAACACAGCATTCCTGATCCAGCAGACCCTCCCAGTGCCACTTTGCCCTATACATAACATGATAGAGATATGACAGAGAGCAAAGTCCTCTGTCCTGCTTACTTTTCTACTTTCACCCAGCTTTCCTAAGCATGAGTGCATCTGTGTTTGAGGGAAGGGTCCAATATAAAGCAAGTAGGGGTCTGGGACAGGTCTGGAGCCTTTTATGCTGTGATCTCTGTACCTCTGAGAGTACAGCTTAAACCTGCATTGCCAGTAACAGATCACATGAATTGGAAGAGACTGTGCAATTTCTGCATCTCTGGAATAGAGCAAAGAGATTCCACAGAAACCTTTTCACCCAGAAATGGCCTTTTGGAGATTTCCAGTGGGTGGGGACAGGTTGTAGACTGGATTTAATTTTGCAAAGTGACCTCTTTTCAACCTCACCTTATCCCATCTAATGCCAGAGTCTGGGATGAACTGGCTATAAAACCAGTCCCATTAAATTTGTCTCTTTCCTACTCTGTTAGTTTCATTGGGGGGGGGGGGGAATCATCAGTCAGAATGGCCTTATTTGGCTCTTAGGTCTTGGCACAGTACCCCAGGATTATCAAGGGACCTCAGTAGGTTTCTAGCTCAACCTCCTACTCTAAGGTGAGTCAGCTACTGGGTCAGATGAGGTAGTTCAGGTTTTAGATATTGAAAACCCCAGGAATGGGTATGGCACATCCCTCTTCGGGCAACCTGCTCCACTGCACAATGCTTCACAGAGGAAAAACCTTTTTCCTTATATCAAGGCTGTCTTGTTTCTATTTATACCCAATGGCCTTTGTCCTCTCACCAACCACCTCTAAGAAGACCTTGGCTCTATCTCCTTGATAACCTCCCCACAGGTATGGAATACTGCTGTTAGGTCCCCCTAAAGCCATTGTTTGTCCACGCTGGACAAGCCCTAACCCTACACCAGGCACCAGGCAAGTCCTCTAGCCCTGACCATCTCAATGGCCTGTGCTTAACTCCTTCCAGTTCATCAATATCTTGTACTAAGTGGGCTAAACCCAGTTGTAAGAGCTAGGTATGTTCTAACATGTCCTGAGTAGAGGGGGATAATAATGTCTACTGATCTCCTGGCTGTTCTCATGCTTCCATTGTCAGTCAAGGATATATATTTTGCTGCCAGGACATACTGCTAGATCACATTCAGCCTTCTGTCCCCCAGTACCCCCAGGTCTATTTATGCCAATCAGTTGCTGACAGAGACTCTTCCAGGAGTAGAGTTTGTCCTTTTTCACTACCATAAGGTTTCTGCTGGCCCTTTCCAGGTCTCTAAGTTCATCTGCAACAACCATCCCACAGGACTCTCCTCTTAATCTGTGCGCACTTCTTCTGCGGAGGTGGTGGGGGAGAATCGAGGAGGAACGGGGGTTTTCCTTCTGGACCTGCTGGGGAATGACTTGCTGATTAAGACATAGTGATAAGCATTTTCATTGTATTTCTAATTAAAGTAAGGAGCGTGGGTAGAGGAGGAGGAGAGAGGGAAGCAGAAAGCAAAGGGAGGAGAGAGATGTAGAGCACTGGGAGCTGTCAAGGAGAGGTAATTTAAGGCAGACAGACAATTTCCGGGCACAGATAGACAGACATGGAAGGACAGGAGCCATAGACAGGGACAGGCTGGGGAGAAGGCTTTCATAGCCACAGCAGCTTTATCCCAGGGCTTCACGAAGAGGCGGATAGGCTTCTGTTGAAATCAGCTGCCTGAACTCAGGGCAGATGGCAATGGGATGGATGGAGACTGCAGGGCACATGGCCCTCTCGGTGGCCACAGGAGTTTCAAGAGGGTGGCAAGAAGAGCAGAAAAGGAGGTGGGAAGTGAGTATGAGGGAAGAAGAAAAAGGGTGGTCAGTGAGGAGGGGTAGTTTCCTCCGAATCAGCTAAGCAGGAGTAAGGAAAGCAGCGAAAACAGCAAGAGCCACATGTCATGGCTCAGTAGGGATAGTGTCAACATGGGCTGTCTCCCTAGCACTTCCTGAACAGATTTAAACCACAGAAGATTAGGATCAGACCCCAAAAAAATGGGGAGACAGAAAGAGAAAAGCCAACAGACTAATTATAGCAGACAGGAGTGTGTGGCAGCAAGCAGAAAACCCCTATGCGTGGAGAGGGACCAGATGAAAGGGACACTCAGTCTTAGACAGCACCAGCACTTTCCCCAGTGCTGTCACAACAGTGCTTTGCCGAGGATACGATGCATCTAGAGCCAGGTGGCATTTACCCCTTGCAGCCATTCAGGAAGTAGGCTTTTGCTGCACTTTAGAGCAGATTTGATTGGGTTTGGGCTGGGTTTTTTTTAGGGTTGACATCCCACTGACACCTCATCTGGCTGAGCATTTCACTCAGACCTACCTTATGTCAAGACATGACACTTCTTGGAGATGAGACTGAGCTGTGAGCCAGATGAACCTGGTGGGTGAGTGAGAAGGGGGAGATCCCAGGGTTCGGGAAAGTTTATGGTGCAGCTGAGTTGTGCTGTCTTTTAGTGGCTTATGCTCAGTAGAGCTCCGCTGGATGCTGCATTATCGTATTATGGTGCCTGGGTCCCTCTTCAATTATGTACTGCGATGTACGTTGTGTGCCTTCTCTGAATCACTGTCCGGAGGGCCCTGCCTTTCACCTAGGACTCCATGAAGTGCCTAAACTTAGAAGTCTAGAGTCCAGTGTGGAATTAATCCCATCCTCTTGCAGGGACTGATTTTTTCTACTGGTAACAAGGAATTTTCTGTGCTATCCTATATGTGCTGTTCTAAAATTTTCCTTTTCATTTCCAGAATTGCTTCCTCCTTCTACAAGAAGAAAGAAACAGAGATCACAATTCTTCCTCTCTGTTTCCATACCTTTTCAATCCCTATCAACTCTCCTATCCATTACCAGACAAAGCTGTCCAGTCATTTGTTTGGTAGCAAAACCCTTAAGAAAGGAATAAAATTAAGAGAAACCAAGTTGTTGTGCTTTTTGATGTGTTAAAAAAAAAGGAGGGGGAAAAAAATAACACATTTAATTTTACACCATACGTCTCTATTCATCCATCACCACAACTGGAACACTTTATTGCATTGAAGCTGGCACTCACAATGCAGAGTTTTGCATTCAAAACACTGTTCACGTCAGTGGCTGCATTGTTCCTGGCCACCCATCGTCCTTCATGGCTGAGGCCCACACGTCACTTGCTGGGAGGGTGGAGGGAAGTGACTGGGAGAATGAGGACAGCCTGTTATCAATATTAACAGCAATAATAATCCTAATAATTATTATCAGTGTCACTCCTTCTAGTGCAAATTCTCTCCTCTTTCCTTTTTCCTTTTCATCTGAAAAGCTCTATTTTGCGGGGAAGATGGATTGCTCTGTTTTCCGACTAAAAATACCTTCTATATTTCATAGGGTTGTTTTTTCTCTCCCCTTACTTAATGGGATGTTTATTACTTTCATTTCCTCACTGGGCAGGGGAAATGTTAATGTCTGCCTCCTTGTGCTGCTCTTGCCTCTTCAAACCCTCCTGAGGCTAAATCAAGAAAGTCAAAGGATATATCAGTGTTTTTCATGGCACAAACCTGAACTCTGGTGTTTGCTATCATGACCCTCATGAGGTTAACACAAATAGAAAGACATATCCAAATGAACATCGTTTTCCTCCCGTGCACATCACTGTCAAGGTGTTAGTGTATATTCGTTGCTAGCAAAGAGAGCAAGCCCCATGTAGAAGGGTCTGATTCATACCTGATTTATGAAGTTTCATCTGCCTTTATGCCACATGGCTGAGATTGGAATCCAGCCTGTGTTTGGACACACATTCGAGTACACCTGCCCCCCTTTAGGGTGATCCTCTAAGTGCTCTAGTAAAAGTTTCTGAATTTAGCCCTTTTTTAGCAGTATACACTGAAAATCACAGGTCTACTAAATAAGGAAATACAGTGGGGTGGCTGTGAAGCCCTGGTTCATCTCCTGGTGTGGCTTGGTTGACAGAGTCCCACCAGCTCCTCACCTCTGCAAGGATGTTGTGCTGATCTAAGGCTTACCTGTAGTCTCACCTTCCCCCGCAGCCCTGATTCTGCTTTACCATTTCTATTTAGGTTTCACATTATCATCCTGATGGCAGTGTGAGATGAGGCCCAATGGTGATGGTAGAGGAGAACTGGGAGATCACATCCACACAGGGAAAATGGGTCATTGTCCTTTATGGCAGAAAATTGCTGGGCTGTCAAACTATACCCCTGATCATGTAGCAAGCCAGAAGAAGCTGTGCAGCCACATGTCTTTGGCAGTACCAACTAACCACACGATGATGAGAGTGGCTCAGACTGCTCCATAGCTTTCCTGCTCCTGAGGCATCACGCAGTTCCCATAGGTGAGGCTGTGTTAAGTCTCTCCTCCACCTGTGGGTGCTAAGCACCCATATTTTCCTTGTGGACTATGGGTTGTGGGAAGGGTGTTAGTTGTGGTCAGACTCTGGTTTTCCATCAATGAAACTCATGGAAAGATTTCCAAGTTGCAGACTCCCTATTATGGGTTGCGAGCAGCATAAATCAATGGGAAATTCTTGAGGCTATTACAGGAAATACTGCCTTGTGGTTATTAGCAGTCATACTCAGTCCTATGGAGAATAAAACACAGCCCCTTTTCCTCATGAAATTACATAGTCTTTCCTGTCCTGCGAGTGGCAACAGCTTTGATCCTTGAGGAGAAATGTCAGAGGAAGCTAATGAGTGCTCAGATTTGGAGGGGATGCCAAAGCCTCTTTTCACATAGTGTTGTGGTATATCCTCCAAGTTTAACAGCAACAAAAGCTGTGTTCGCTTGGATACCTCCAGGTAACTTTGTCCAAAGGAACACAGAAAATTTCCATGGTCACACTGGGACATGCTGCTCTTGTCAGCCAAATCCATGTCTCCAGAGCTCTGCAGGCTGATGTCTGTCAGTTCTCAGCTAGCTGCATTCACATCCATAAACTTGAAGCCATAACCTAGGCCACAGCTCACCTGTTTTTAACAGTTCTATCACTCGATTCCCAACTTTTTCTTTACTTTTCCTCCTTCTACGCTATTTCTCTTATTTCTGTCTTCCCCAAACATTGCTGTTAACAAAGTATTCCCCCTAAGCTTCCTTGCTCTTTGTTGCTAATTTTTCTTAGCCATGGGGGGGCACAGCTTGAGTCAGTGTGGAGTTGTGTCCCCTCAGCTCAAGATAACAACAGAGCAGCTGCCTCATGTGGCAATGGGGAGGCTGCGGCACTAATAACAGAAAGGGTAATGTTAGGTAGCTTCTGAAGGGAAGAGAGCCTCATTCAGGGCATCCTCATCCCAGTCAAATTCAATCAGCTTTCCCATTTCCATTATTTAAATCCCTGTAAATGAGAGATGGGTAATTAGGGACAGCAGGGGAGCACAGAGGAAATGGAGGAACGTGAGAAGCAAGGAGCAAATTGTACTCATTCCTTCTTTTCAAATGCATGAGGCCCCAAACATTGCTAAAAGACATTAGATTAGGAGAAGCTGGGGAGTGAGTTGCTGTGTAAAGCTCTCACAGTGCCACTGTTCTCTGCTACACCATTACCCCAACAATTAACATAGCTGCTTGGTGGTCTCAGGCTGAAGATCACCATGTCCGTGGGGGCAAAGCAATGCAGAGGCTTCATATCTCTGCACTAGGAAAGGTGCGTATTTGGGAGCATGCAGCAATTAGGGGGGTTAGGTGAAGGTGTGTGTGTAGAACCTGTTTAGGGCTTGAGACCTGGAAGGTCCATGGGGAAGGGTTTGAAGGTCCCACAGGAGCTGCAGTCTGCTCTGAGACAACAGGAAGGACAAGGATGGGGGAAAAAGCACCCTTTAAGTACAGAGGATTAAGAAGGATACATCTGGAACAGAAGTGATGCTGACACCACTCTTCCCCATGCTAATGTCTCCCCTTATGGTCATGGGAATTTACTCGATCTCCCTTCTTCTTGTAGAGATTATCTCTTAAGAGGGCTGGTCTCAGCTGGAAGGAAGACTGCTAAGAAGGGAACAGTCATCCCTCCAGAGCTGTTCAA
>JAOEHY010008054.1:0-31519 GCA_025447955.1 Psilopsiagon aurifrons
AACCAGCCCAGCTCTCTCATCCTGTCTCCAGAGCAGAGCTGCTCCAGCCCTCGCAGCGTCTCCATGGCCTCCTCTGGACTCGCTCCAGCAGCTCCACGTCCCTCTTGTGTTTTTGCCCCAGAGCTGGACACAGGACTGCAGGGGGGTCTCCCCAGAGTGCAGCAGAGGGGGAGAATCCCCTCCCTCGACCTCCTGCTCAGGCTCTGGGGATGCAGCCCAGCACAAAGGGGGGTGGGCTCTGGGCTCAAGCACACACTGAAGCTGGATCATGGGGAGTTTCTGTTACCCAGCACCCCCAAGTCCTTCTCTCAGGGCTACTTCATCCAGTAACTGACTCTAGGGTCTGCTCTAGCCAGCCAGCACACCTTACCCAAGAGAAACATACAGAGATCTAGAAAAGCTTTTTACAACGTTCTTCAGCATCACATACCTTGTTCTGACAGGACATTTTCCTTGTCCTGCCTATTCCTGGGACCTGAAACACTGATTTCAAAGCTCAAGAAAACAACCTCTTGTGAAGTGGAGGGATATCTCAAATGCAACAGATGCTCTACTGCACCCATTTCATTCCTGCCAAGAACATCAGGTGCCATTGCTTGGCTACATCACAGCAGCCAAAGATTTCCATGTTAAGTCACAGCAATGTACTTCAATCAGCACTAAGATAATAGAAGAAACAATAAGGCCCAATCCATGAAAACCCCACCAACTCCCCGAGAAAAAGAACACACACATCTGATACTTCCTCCTGCAAAATTTCAAACACCATCAATTTCTCTCAAACTCTGAACATTCTCAAGAAACCTGTCAGGAAGATGCTAAGCAATAGGTTGCATTGGAAGCCATACAGTGAGCAGTTCATATTGGATTGATTTTTTTGTGACTGCCTGCTTACTCGATCAGTTAGCATTCTTCCCTCCTGCAATAAGGTCTCTGCTAAGGTGTAGAAAAGATGTTAATTAGGTGGCTAGGGTGCATCATTTTTGAAAAGGCTAGATGCAGGTATTTTGTTCAGTACAAAACCCCTTTGTCATCTCACACAACAAATTTCTGCATCTTCTGTGCGTGTCTTATGCAAAATACAAATAATTTTCCCCTACCTCATCCAGAATGTTATCAGGCACAGAGATGCTACAGTTGTAGCCGTCACACAGTGCTCACAGCAGATTAAGTATAAACCCAGCTATCTGACTGAACAGCAACACAATAGGTTATTCCACATGATGCCTAATGGAGGACATAACTGATATGTAGTAACCTGTAGCTTCTCTCCTCTCCTAACATATATCTAGTGATAGGATAGAAGGCTGATAGGCACAAAAGATGCATCAGAATGGATGTTTTGTAATCAGAAAACCTGTAAATTGATTTTTTTCCCCTTGAGTGTAAAGGAGAACCTTCAGGAGGGTTCTCCGGATCTCAGATTTCAGAGGGAGGCTCAGGGGCCATTTGGAAATGAGCAGGAACCCATAAATCAGATGGGACGTGACTTCAGGCCCACAGATGAGAGAAAAGAGAGATCACTAACCCCTTCATCTTCAGTGTTGACTTAGCCTCATCGACTGGATGTCCCAAGATAAACGGCCAGACGTCTTTTGAAGAGACAGCCCTGCTGCTTTTTGTCTCACACCAAGGAAGCATCAAGCTTTGTCTGCATCTCAGCTGGAGTTCACATATGTGGTCACAGAAGTCGTGAAAGTGTCATTTCCAAATTCTTGTCTCAGAGCTCAGCACTTTCTACAATGCATGCAGGTCTCCCTTGCTGCCAAGCCACAGTCACGCACCACAGCAGCTACACCTCTACTGCAAAGCCATATCACAGCATTGCAATGTAGACTACCTTTTGTCTGCTGCTCTTCTCATTCATCCCTTTGAGCTGACAGTACATTTCAAATTGTATTTCCTTTACTGTTAAATGGGACTTGAAACAGCTGTGGTCTGTAGGACTTCTGCTGTTGTCTCGTCACAATGCTGAAATCTTCCCTGCTTAGCAGGGTCTGGGGAAAGCAAGAGATAAATCAGAGGGCTGGAGCAGCTCTGCTCTGGAGACAGGCTGGGAGAGCTGAGCTTGTTCAGCCTCGGGAAGAGAAGGCTGCTTAAAGGGAGACCTTAGAGCAACTGCCAGTGCCTGAAGGGACTACAGGAAACCTGGAGAGGGTTTGGACAAGGGCCTGTGGGACAGGACAGAAAGGAATGGCTTTAACCTGACAGAGGGGAGAATAAAGTGAGCTCTTAGGCAAAGTTGTTCCCTGTAAGGGTGGTGAGGCCCTGGCACAGGGTGCCCAGAGAAGCTGTGGCTGCCCCATCCCTGGCAGTGCTCAAGGCCAGGTTGGATGGGGCTTGGAGCAACCTGGTCTGGTGGAAGGTGTCCCTGCCTGTGGCAAGAGGCTGGGACTGAATGAGCTTTAATGTCCCTTTCAGCACAAAACCAGACTGGAACTCTACAATACCATGATAAAACACCACAGGAGCACATACCCCTGCTACGACTCCTATATGCAAGGGGAGGCTTGCTGGTTTAAATGAGGCTGTTCAAAGGGTATGTCACTGGTAACTTTTAGGTGATGATGGCAGGGTCTATCTCTAGGCCCCAGGCTACTGAAGCAAAAGCCTTTGAGACCACTGCCTCCAAGATTCAGTGCACAAGTGAGCAGCTGCCCTGCGAAGAAATCAGTGAAGATTAAGAAGAAATATGCCCTTATTAAGATGTCCCAGGGGAGGACAAGTTTACATTGAAGGGGTCACTCTTTTCTCCTTCCATTACTGCCAGAGTTTTCCAGGGCAGGTCCCAGAAGGTCCTGCAAATGAAAACATTGAGAACCTGTGCAGGTCTCTCCTA
Organism: Psilopsiagon aurifrons; assembly: GCA_025447955.1. Classification (NCBI taxonomy): domain Eukaryota; kingdom Metazoa; phylum Chordata; class Aves; order Psittaciformes; family Psittacidae; genus Psilopsiagon; species Psilopsiagon aurifrons. Next base: position 2,840 of record JAOEHY010008054.1, read on the forward strand.
ATCAAAGGTGAAAGCTTCTGTTCTCAACCCAAGAGACCAAATGCCAGGTCTGTGGAGGCTTGGGACTCTGCTAAGGGGGAGAAGCACCCCAGAGCACAGCCAGGATTTTATCACTACCACCCTTTATCCTCACATTTTCATAAGAAATATTTAACACTCCTCATTCCTTAGGTTTTCTTTTACATGTACTCATGCAATAATCAGTACATTTTCTTAAGTACCCTTTTTTGGATAAATATAAAGTAAATGCACTTCTTTACTATTTGAATCCTACTGAAATTTGCCTGTTTCACCCACTAACTGCACAACTGAAGAAGAAACTGAGCTTGCATTGATTAAAAATAAAATAATAATAATAAAAAGAAAGACGAATATCATAAAATTGGCTTCCAAACATTTCACAGTAAACAAGGTTTAGATAAACATCTTTCAGTTTGGAGGAGATTTTAGCTGCAAAAGTAACCTCTGTCTCTGGAAGACTGATACATTTGGCACGTCTAGGTGATGAGTTTGATACTTAGCACTGTTCCAACCCTTTGCATTATTCAGTCAGTGAAAAGTAGATGAAAAGCTGTCTTGGATTCAATTAAAGATGTTCTTGCTAAGAGGTGCAAATAACTATACATTTCCCACATTTTGACACTATTTGACAAGTTTTGAGTGGAGAGATGCTGTACTCTGGAAATGTAGCACAGACTCATGGCTTTATTGCTCTTTCAAGTTAAAACAACAAAAACTTTACTCTCACAGCTGCCTGCGGTATTAAGGGAAGAATACTTATTCAGAAACCCCTCCTCTGATCCCACCTTCCACTCTGGCCCTGACCATATACAGCAAGACCTGACTGTCTTGTGTCAGTCAGTACTGAACTGTACTGGCTCCCAAAAACGACCCCCACATTGAGCTCTTGGAAATCTTCCATGGACCTTAAAAGGTGTTAAGGGGAAGTGATAGATAATGGGCCTAAAATAAGCATTAAAAACAATTTAAGAAGAAATAAGAACCCATACAAAAGTTGCAGAGGTCCATATCACTGACACAAGGAACTATGCAGATATCACTGAGGATAACTTTTGCTCTATGTTGCCTGCATGCCACTTTATTTGGGTAAAATACTCCACTGTTTTCAAAATTAGGGTTTGTTTCCAACTTGGCCAGTTTACTGCAATACAAACAAAAATATCACTACAAAGGTTTTAAGAAAAGTCTGAGGCAAAGCCAAAAAGAAGACATAAAGAAATGTGCACATAAAAAAACCCTCACATATAAAATGTGCCTTCTGAATAACAAAATGTCTTAGAAAAATTATGAGTAATCAAAAGCCAGGAAAAAATTGAAGCACAACTCTGGAAGAGAGAGAAGAGAAAATAATTGTTTTGTCTCTAATATTGGGCAATTTTTTATACCCTGTCAATAGTGGGCTACATCTGAGCTCAAGTGGGGTTTTAATCATGTGACCACACATTCAACCAAACCAACAAGAACTTTAAGGATTTTTCTTAAAATCTGGACCTAAAGAAAAAAAAACCCAGGAAAAACTAAACTAAAATAAATAATAATAAAAAAAAGACCAGTTGCCTTTTATTTCAGAGTAAGATGGAAAAAATAAAGCACAACCAAACCATTTTTCACACTGGCAGTTACATTTGCTTCGTGATAGAGTTACAACCTGATCCTCAAGTGATCCTATACGAATGCGGCCAACTGGGCACAAACATAAAACATGCAAAACAAGTCAGAGTACTGGCCAACTGTCAACAACTTATGAAAGACTGTTTCTCTCTTAAATCAGCAATGATCTGTCACACCATGACTGTACTTGCTTTGAGGCTGGGTACTTGATGTGAACACAAGAGAAAAGAACCCCCATCTGGTTGGAATTTGCCTCCTGTACACTAGCCCAGGGCCACTGCATGGTGGTTTCATTGCCAATGGCTTTGTGGAAAGTCTCATGCAACAGGTGAAGATGCTCACCCCTGCATCCCCAGGATGATCACTGCTGATACTCAGAACTGCTTCTGGGCACCATTTCTTCTTGACTGAGGACTAAAACCAGTATCTAGGTGAGGGATAAATGCTAAATCCTTCAAAGAGTCATTAACGGCAATGTAGACACTTAACTCCAAGTTCACTCAGTTTGAAACAAACTTTGAAAGCTGTTTGTATAGGGTTTGATTCATTGCTTTATGACATTAAATATGTCAGTGGATAAACTAAAAGTAAGATAATTTGCATGTTACTCAAAATACCCTAAATCTTGACTGACCATAGAAGAAGGCAATCACTGAAGTATAGCTTTAAACCATTAGAGGGTCCAAAATAGATTGCTTAGTTATAAATCAAATGGAAATGTGCTTCTGTTTCCATTGATCCGTCCTGGACTCTAACTGCCCTTTCATGCAGACAGCTGTATTTCACACCATGCAGTGTCTAATATTATGTTAGGTATGTATTGTATGTACAACATTGACTCTCTGATATCTTTGTGAAGCATACATGCCCTGTGAAGGGAATAAAGAAACTGATTATCTCAGCAAGTCTCTTGAGGATACCAGCTGCAGGATATGACTTGTAATAAACATTTTTGTTTAGTAATGTACACACAAGTGTGTATCATCAAAGTCTTTCAAGACCAAAACTGAGTAAAAATCATTTAAAAAGATCCATTTACAGGGCTCAATGCCATATTTAACATCAAAGTCAAGCTCTTGGGTGGTGACTTTGGTGCACTGAAGCTGTTTTTTAAAGAAGAAGGGACATCCTGCAAGCCGATTACCACATGCCACAATCAGGCTTGAGAGATGAGTGTGAAGCCAGCCCTGGTGGGACCTGGATTTCTGCTGCCATAGGACATTCAAGCTCCACTAGGTACAAGTACTCCTGCTCAATACTTTTTCCCCAGAAAAACTTGTAGCTTTTTCATCATAGTAGCAAGGAAAGAAAATGTGTTTGCTTTATTCATCTTTCTTCAGTGCTGGTTCTTGGCCATTTCTTCTCACAGTGATACAGAGCTTGTCAGTGTCCCCCTGTGGCTGTTTTTCCAGCCTTGAGCAATTGTCACTATGTTTGCGTACACAGTTTTTTGCTAAACCACTGAGTTAGCACTAGACCTGTGTGCAGCACCAGGCACAGGAGCAAGTATTCACTTTCCTACTTCTACCCTCTGCAGTTTTGTTTGCAAATCTGTGTAGGAAAATCATAGTCTGCCTGTACATTTCTCCTGAACTTCACAGCATTATATCCACAACAAGCATGTCTGTGCCACTGCATTTCAGATAGTGCATCTGTGCTCGCATATAACGTTGGCAGGGGCCCCTAACAAAGTCCAATCAAGAATACCTGTTTGTTGGGTTTTTTTTTTTCCCACCTTGTTGGAGTGACTCCACTGCTTCTGAAAATACTTTAAACTTGTATTTTTCTGATTCACAGACCTGGGAAATGGAGGGTGGCAGGGAAAGATGTACAAGGACTGCTGCAGAGGCTTGAATAAAAGTAAATGAGGATGCTTAGCTTGCTGGAGAAAGCCATAAAGATTTTAGGAACCCACAAATAGTCGACTTGCTAAGCCTACACCACAGGGTATTTTTCCTTACACCTTCAAGTTAGCACACTTTAACCAGAAAATCTATGTTATTTGGATTAAATTCTGCCATATCGCATTTAAATTCCTTTCTCAAAAAAACAGACAATTGAAATAGTATCTATTTCTCTCTGCTGATGATTTGAGAAAAAAAGTGTATGATTGAAATGTTTTGGAGTCTGAGTTCCATGCATCAATTAACCACTTCAAATGATTATTCAGTAGTAAAAACAGCCAAACCTCACATAACTCACATAACACTACTGGACAACTGTAGTGATTTTAACAGCAATAAGAGACACACAGATTCCCTCCTGCCCAAAAGAGCCTGCAAAGATTAAGTAATAAAGGGTTGCAAATTTGATTTGTAGAATTCCGCATTATTTGGGGAAAATGTAAGGCTCATACATTAACTAATAGAGCTACTGAACTTCACAGCCAGGAAAAAAAAAGTTCACAAGAGTAATGTACAGATCCAAACCTGTCACTGTTCTGTTCATTAACTAATGTGGCCTGAGAACTGAGGATATTGATGAAAAGAGAATATGAGCAGTTAAAATTGAGTCAGACCGCTCTCTGTGTATGAGAAATGTAGGAGATTTCTCTGAAACATCTCTTTAGAGCTTTGGGTTCATTTGAATTTTCTCCATTGTCTGCAATTGTAGCAAGAATTTGCATTTTTGTAGCAACTCCCAACAACAATCTCAAATGTCTGAAAACACAAATTTAAGTAATCTTCTCTTACTTATTAGGTAATCTTTAGCTTACCTAATTGAAATTGTCCTAAGCATGCCTTACTTACAGCAGAGGCACGCTGAATCTAAGATGAAATCTGGAAATGGAGAGCTCAGACCTGTGACAGGAACAGATTATATTATCCTTTGGAAAATGTATGAAATGCACTGGTTTTGTTTGCTGTAGTGGCATTTATTATAGCTGCTGGTCTAGCATGTGTTAACCTGTAACTGCAGCTGAAAGACATTAAAATAAAATAGAACAGACAATACTGCTCCCTCGCAGGCTGTTCCCTCAGCACCGCCGCCTCCCTCAGCAGCCCAGCCAAAGCAGGATCGGAGCGCTCCATGCAACATGCAATAACCCTCCTCCGCGTGACATCTAGCGTTGGTTTCCCGAAGGACAAGCCCGTGCGAGCCCCGCGCTTGCAGCAGAGCAGTCTTAAGAAGGGATGCCCTTTGCAGAAGAAATGAAAGGGTGCTGGAGCCCCCAGCATCACTTCGGCCCCAACAGCATCACTTTCCCAGCTCTGTTTTTCACTCTGCTCTCTCAGCACCCTCTTTTCAGCAAGGCTTTGCTCACCTGCTTTCTTTTTCATTTGAGCTGGCTACACTTTGGTGTCAGAATCATAGAATTAGATTGGTTTGTGTTGGAAGGGAATTTAAGCTCATCCAATTCCAACCCCTGCCATGGGCAGGGACACCTTCCACTAGACCAGGTTGCTCTGAGACCTGTCCAACCTGGCCTTGAGAACCGCAAGGGGTGGGGCAGCCACAGCATCTCTGGGCACGCTGTGCCAGGGCCTCAGCAACCTTGATTAGTTCCCTCTAATGGAGCTAATGAGGGAATGATCATGGCACAGACAGCGCTGTGCAGGCACCTGCCAGCCACAGCCTGTGGGATCTGCCACAATATACCTGTGTTACCAAAATGAGAGGAAAAAACCTCTAACACCAAAACTGACCATTTTGGCCTAAGGCAAATCCAATCCCCTGCCTTGAAACACTCCTTGGTGAAGGACAGAGGGGATGGCGGGGTGTCCCAGCTCAGGAGGTGATATCATTGCTCTTTCCCATCACAGCTATTTCTGGGTCACCCTCTTGTTGCTGGAGAGAGCTGTCCTGCCACACACGCTGTAAAGGAAAAAAAGGGAAAGAGCCTGGAGCTTACAAAGGTCATCTCAGTCGTCACAACCACTTACTCGTGCCAGAGAGGTGTGGAAAAAAGCTCATCATTATAATGCAATTATTTGATAACAGGTATGAAATTGCTTAACTTTTCCAGTAAGACTAATACTAGTACTGGATCCAAAATAAATTAACCAGGTTTATTTCATCTGAAGAGTGAATAAAATAGAGTTTCACAGGCATTCTCTGGATAGTACACAAGATCAGTTCATAACAAAAAAAACATGTAAGGAATAAACTTCACTGAGTAACTTTTAGTGTTCTAATTCCCATGCAAATTGCAAGGAATTCTAGTGTTGCATTTTAGATCCTCAATTGGAAACAAATATAACAGCCACTGCTACACGGAGTTACTGACATTTATAATTTCAGTCCCTCTCAGTGGACATGCAAAATAAATGAAGCAGAGATGAGAAATTTCCAGAGATGCTTATCAAATTGTAAGGAAAAATAATGCAGAAAGCAAACAATACTTACGTCCTGCAACCGCCTTGATAACTATTGTAAACCTGTGCTCAGCTTTTCACCTTCCTTGGTATCCCATCTTCATCAATTATTGTTAGGAGGAAAAGCAAAATCTGCAATTCTTGTTGACTGGCTGATAGGAAAATGGAATATGCTTTTAAACATGTGGTTTGTAATTTCCATTTGAAGCAGAGTTTCCGATTTAAGATTAAATTTTCTATTTTAGGCAAGGCTGGCTAGGAATCTACTAAAAGTTACAGGAAGATACAAGATTTTTCATTCCTCCAACTGATATATTTTAGAAAAGAAGACATTTTTATAGAGAAGGGGAAAATGAAACCCTCCTAATCCTCTGTTCCAAGAAAAAAACTCAGAAAGAGTTTCAGGGAGTGCAATGTTTTCAGCCCCCAGTGCAGACAATATTTAGGTCAAACTGGTGAGGTCTGGCTTGAATCTGCGTATTGCTAATTTTTTACCATCTATCGATACTCAAAATGCTACAATGCACTGCTAGGAGTATCAGTGCTATTGATACTCCACCATGGCTACAGAAGGCTGCAGAAAGCTGTTGTAAAATTCAAGGGTGTTCCTGCTTCATGTAAGAATATCCCTGCAGAGAGCTTGTGGTACATTGCCCTCGTAAGAAAGCACCTATTCGTAGGCCACATGAGGTCAGTGTTTCTTTTGTACTGGAAACATCAGCAGATGGAGTAGTTGAGTCTGATTTGGCCTCGCACTGCCAGAACACAAATCAGATTGTGATAGACATCTCATACTGCAAAGGACACGAATCACAAAGCTAATAAAAGTAACACTGTCCATCTCAGCTACTAACAGAAAATAAAAGTGCAAATAAAGTAGCAGGGAAACAAATGCACAAGAAACTAATTTAGACAGTCTTGGCTTGTAAGAGCTGATTTTTAACTCAGAAGGCCCCATCACAGAAAATTTTTGAGGTCATCAGGCCAGAGACTTGAGGACAGAAGGACAGAAGCTTTAATGACAACAACTTATAAGCTCCGTCAGGCAAAGACGATTAAGAACAAAGTAGGAAACAAGAAATCCTAGATGACAGCTTCCAGCACTTCTCCTGACTGTGGTGAAGGGAAAAGGTTACATCCCACCCAGGAGTAGCTGTGGCCCTAATCCCTACCCACGCTGGGGTTATATACTGTTGTTGCCTCTCAAGGTGAGTCTCCAGAACTGATCTGCATGCTACCAACAGCACTTTAGAGATGTCATAAATAATATGTTCTCACCTTGCCAGTGGTCAGCAGACACTGTGCAGAGGTTTTGCTGCATAGCCTTATCATGGTGTCTGAAGGGTGAGTTTACAAACTACAAGTACTGGAGACCAAAATTTAGTTGTGGTTAGTGTCATTGGCTTTCATCTATCCTAGACATTGCTCTTTCTGTGTTCTAGCAAAAGGGAAACTATTTTTAGTTTAGTTGGCATTTACCTTTGTTGGTTACACCTGATTAAAAAAAGATAACATAGTAATCACAGAATCACAGTCTGGTTTGGGCTGGAAGGGACCTTAAAGTTTTTTCAGTTCAAACCCCTGACATGGGCAGGGACACCTTCCACTAGACCAGGTTGTTCCAAGCCCCCTGCAACCTTAGATTATATTTTGTTATAACTGCAGATTATTTATTATTAGATTAGACCTAATCTAAACCTCTCCTTTTCCAGTTTAAAGCTAATCTCTCTTGCCCTATCCCTACACAGCCTTGGTAATAACCGCAGAGTCAGTGGACACTAATCCTCAGGGAAGACCTGTTAAATTACAAAGGCTATCATATGTATCACCTAGAAAAGGTACATATCTCACTCAGGTATCTTTGATAAACAAATGAACAGCAGTTTGCCACAGGATTCTCAAAACTTCATCTATTCTTATTCATTTACTTAAGCTTCAATGCTTTTTGAACAGGGAAATATATCAGAAGAATGTGCCATTCCTTAGCACACATCCGGCCAATTTATTGGAAGTCATGGATATTATGGAAGAATAATGAAGTCCTCTTCCTCCTAGATTCTCTACACATATGCCCCCTCCAACAAAGCGCATCAGGTTTTTATCCTTTGGACTTGAGCATGCTCTGCTTTGCAGTGCCCCTAAACACTCTGCTATTCTTGCCAGGTTTTTCATCCCATACTCCAGAGGTTTGTCTGTCTTGTATAGCCACATGCATTTCTAATGTAAAACAACCAGGATTTTCAGAAATGCATAGCTCACCTAGCTAAAGCACCCAGAAGCTTCAAGGGCAGCAGGTTACTGCTCCTATAAATCCCTCTCAATTGGCATATTACAGAAATTTGTTTCTTCTTTCCCTCTAACAAGTTCGGTTGCAGAAATCCTTAACCACAGCTGCCTTTTTATGCCTGAAGGGGAAAGGCTTACTGTGTGCTCTCTGTGTACTTAAGTTTGACCAAATGGTCCTTGAGTGGACCTTGTCCTACTTCAGTGAAATCCATGAATGAAAAAGAAAAATAACATGATGTGTAAGGATTTTTCTCCTACAAGGACAAGCTGATAGCTGAGAGTTTTCTTTGCTGCATAGAGTTTTGCTGTGAAGTCTTCTCAGTGAAGAGGAGGCACACTCCTACTTCAAGGTTAAATCTGAAAGCTGATTCTAATATGGTAACAAATACCAGATTTCTCTTGAAGTAGCCAACACATGAAGGGGGAGGAACAAGCGCCATATTCACTGAAAACACACATTTTTACACCCCCACTAGTGTTTTCTGCTTTTTATAAATGGATGTATAAGGATACATGTCACCACCACAAAGACTGAGGTGGTGAAGGGAAATATTTTTTTTTTTCCATTTCAGTTTCAAGCAACTTTAAGAAGGGCCATTGTGAAAACTATATTAATAGGCACTGGAATTTCCCAAGTCTGATCACCATAACATTATTAATAGAATGTACGTAGTGACTATCAGTACAAATTCTTATGCCTCAAAGGGGACTTCTGAACATGTCAGTGCCTGTCTATAACCTGACAAATTTTTTTTTGCTTTCCATACAAGCTTGAGATTCAGCTCTAAAACCTCAGGCCTGTAATCTTCAGGGAGTTAAGAGTTTTTTTTCCAAGTCCAAACAGCTATGTGGACTTAATTAAAAAGTGAAGATGTTCAGATCACTGAAACAGCAAAACCTAAAAGTAAAATAAAATAAGATAAAATGAAGTAAAAATAAAGAATCAATAGCATTCCAGCATTTCCAAAGCTAGAACTTGATTTGAGTTCAATTAAACTGAATTAAAAGGGGGAGTTTAGGTTAGTCATTAGCAGAAGTTCTTTGCTATCTGGTTGTGGTAGGCGCATTTTCCTCATTATGCATTTTTTGCATGAATATATGATATTGCAGATAGTCATATTTCTCAGCCTTCCTCTTTAATCCATCCATTTTGAACTTGAACCTGAACACACAATGAAGCAAAACATGAACATTTCATCATTTTTTTATTTCATAGAGTCATAGTTTAATGGTCTTTTAGTTATCTTTGGCTTTACCTTTGTAAACATTGCCTCTGGGCATAATGTTAATCATATTGCAAAATAGGATACTTTCATTAATAAATATTGGAGCAAAGCTTCATATCCTAGCGGTACTGAACCATTTAGCATTGAAAATTAATTTTTACAAGACCATATCTACTTGAAGAACAAGTAGGAGCAGGTGCTAATATCTTGCAAGATCAGGCTTTTCATTCTTAAGTATTTCTTCAGGATCCTTGGACAAAGGTTGTTTCCATACTGCATCTTGAAGCAGAATGTGAATGTACACAAGAACATGAAAAAGCTGGGGCTGTTCAGCCTGGAGAAGAGAAGGCTGCGTGGAGACCTCGAGCAGCCTTCCAGTGTCTGAAGGTGGCCTATAAAGATACTGGGGAGGGACCCTTCATTAGGGACTGTAGTGATAGTACAAGGGGTAGAGAGTGAAATCTTAAACAGGGGAAGTTCAGATTAGATATAAAGAAGAGGGTCTTTACTGTGAGGGTGGTGAGGCCCTGGCACAGGTTGCCTGGAGAACCTGTGGCTGCCCCATCCCTGGCAGTGGCTTGGAGCAACCTGGTCTAGTGGAAGGTGTCCCTGCCCATGGCAGGGTGTTGGAACTGGATGAGCTTTGAGGTTCCTTCTGATCCAAACCAGTCTGTGATTCTATGAATATTTTTTCCAATAATGTTAGCCCTGATGTTGTTAATAATGCCTTGGACCCACTGTAATGAGACAATTAAAATACACCCATCTGACTTTTCACCCTTGAAAAATGAAGATTTGCTATATGCAACTATAAAACTATGCCCTTAAAGGTAAACTCACTTCTGTTTATGATTGTGTGTTAGCGATTATCCACTATAATGTAAAGCTCAAAGTACTTCTGTAGACTAAACTCCAAGCTTTTCCTTAACTTTCACATTTGGAATCTTTTCTATAGGAAGAATCTCCCGCCCAAGAGTGACATTAAATGCTGAATGTCTCAAGATCTTCTCTTATCATCAGAAGTCATTTCACATCAGCAGTGTGTTAATGTCACTTCAGGCAACAAGAGAAGTCTTTGTGTCCACATTGCCCCTCATTTTGAATACAAAAGTTTTGCTTCACAAGTGCAAACATTTTTCCTGACATTTTTTGAGTGCTAGCGAGTGACTGAAAGTGCAGCCCACTTGCTCAAAAATGGGCTAAAAGTTCTGTCGTAAATTAAGTCATGAAGGATTGAAGTTGCTGTTTAAAAAAGTGTCTGAAACCATAGAGTCCAAACAAAAAACTAAACAAAGAGCACATGCATTTGGGCCAGTTTATAAAAACTACAATAATATACGCTGTGTATTATATGTAGCTATTATGCTGATGTCCACTTACTAGGGATATCACAGCCTGGTTGGTATAAATTCATTGGTATAAATTCAAGTTCCACAATATTAACCATGGGTTGATTTTCCATTTTCAAATCAATACCCATGTATTTTTCCTCCCATCATTCCCGCTGCATTTTCACCTCTGACATCACAATTTCCTTGCATAACACTATTATTTTCTGTTGAATTTCATCCTTCTTACTCTGCCTTTGAAAATGTCAGTCTGGAAAATTGCCACAGGGAGGGAGCCAGGCTGCAGGACACAGGGGAGAAGGGATCCAAACTTCTTCCGCTCATGTTTGAAGTTTCTGCTGCTGGTCCCTGTCAGTGATGGCACAGCACAAGCAGACAGACCTGTGCTGAAACATGCTGCAGATCGTGTTTCAGAGATACCTAATGGAGATGGTTTCTGCAAGGCTCCGAGGGATGTAATTGATCTCATTCCATGATCAATGAGTCTGTGCAGGGATTAGCATTCTCTTTACAGCCTAAAAGCATGAGAAAAGCAGCATGACCTGTTCAGCCTACTGGAAGGAAAGCTTTATTTTCTTCAAAAGCAAAGGGGCATAGCTGACATTTCAGCCCTGTACATCAGCCATTTTCAAGCTGCAGATACCAGCCTGGCCACAGCATGGTTTGAAATACACCAAAGGTTTTGTTAACAGAGCACATTTCTATTTAAATGCCCTTTTAGAAGACACAGGACGTTAGCTCCAGCATGGCATTTGCACCTCTGAGGCACCTTACACTGCTGGTAATGCAGGTACAACACCATCTCTGCAGCCACCTGGAGCTGGGGGCTGTATCTTCATTGACCAAGAGCTCAACATGTAAAGTGTACTTGGATCACTACCAGTCCCATTACCCTCCCACATACTTGGTCAGGATTTGAGTGCATGTGGAAGCTGCCATGGTTTAAGATGAGCAATCTGCAGTGGAAGAATAGGTGTGGGTTTAACCATCAAATACATCTTTCATTCATCAAATAGCATTGCCAGTAGCACCTGCTGCTTTCACCCCTACTTTTCTAATCTCATTAAGGGTTTGTTGTAACCATGCAGAGAGCATCCTGGGATTCTACTGCCTTTAGAATCAAAAATTCCCTCACCTGCTTAGGAAAAAGCCCCTTTGAAGCCACTATGAAGAAACAGGGAGCTTACAAACACAGATCCATTGCCTGGATCTGCTTCAGATCTTTGTCTGCCCTCTGCCCAGCCTCTGCATTTGTTTTTTCCCTACCACATAGGAATATTAAGTGTAATTATTACCCGAAACACTTTAGTGTGAGAAACACAGGATTAAAATTCCTGCTGTTCTCCTGCTATGGAAGAAAAACATGCCATTTATTCCCTTTCCTAAACCAGTTACCTACTGTCTCAAATTAGCAAGTGACTTCTCATCGCTACAACTTCTGGATCTTAAAACCAGAAGCCATGTAATTGCTCTTTAGGACTGCTCCATCTGTGCAGGACCGCCATCAGTGTTTGCCTTCCTTTTGGCTCCTCCACCCTACCGACCATCTGAGAGACAAGCTGCTGGAACATTTCCAGCCTGAATTCATTTCTCCCGGCTATTGTTAGCTGGAAATCTTGAGGCATTTTTGTAGTATCATGAATCCATTCCCTTCCTTGCAATAAATTACTTGCTAACACACCTCAAGGTCCCATTTCTCTTTATTAATTTGCATTTACACAGTAACTTAGCCTTTATGGCAGAAACAGCTGATGGCTTCCCCACTTGAATATATTTATTTGCTGTGAAAACCAAAATTTACCATCAGTTTGTGCTTTATGGGCTCTTAAGTTTCATTCCACATCTCCTGCTGAAGTGTTCAAATGATACACCTTTTTCTGGATGATATTTCTGTTCTTATAATGGCTACACTTCTTGGATTACCTGTACTAACAGCTTTTGTCAGTGTTTCATCCCTTTCATCGTTTGTCAGGGAAAACCAGTGTGCTTACAGAGTCCTATGCACATTACTGCTTACAACCAGTGATATAAGTTGTGTGTTTTCTCTGTGAAAGAATGCATTTGCCTTTGTGTACTAACTGTTGCACTGAAACCAGAGAGTTTTTTCAGTCATTTTGTTATGCCACATCTTAAAACGTTTTGAGGTCAACGAGAAATTTTCAACCTGGAGAGATGAAGCTTACAGACAGCTTGAGCCATCTTCTACCTGGGACAGGACAGCATGGTACAAGCTACATACTTTATATGTACTTCTCTACATATACAAGGTAACTGAAAAATAAGTAAGAAAGAATTCTGTTTTAAGTTGATAGGCAAGAAAGCAGAGCTAAGAAATACTCACTTAGAAAAACTGTATTTAAGACTCTACTTTTGTCTTCTATTCCTCTACTGCAGTCCCAACACGCTTCTTCATACTGGAGTTAAGACATGCTTCACATGAAGGAGTCAAGGTGCTCATTGTGATACATTTTGCAGGGATTGGTATTGGAACATTTGGGGTTTACATTAGTATCAGAAAATTTTTCAGTGATAGAGTTCCATTCACTGTCTAAATAAACAAGCATGGGTAACAGGTTTTCTTTCTTTTTTTTTCTTTTTTTTTTTTTTTAATAAGGAATGTTGTCAGTCCTATTTTATTATGAGTAATAGAAGGAGGTGAAAAAAAATCAATATAAGCACTGTTTCTAACCTATTTAAAACTACAATCACAATGTTATCTGAATGCCTTACAACATTGTTTAAAATCCAACAAGTAGACAAGAAAACAACAAATCTATGCAGGGCTTTTTATACATATGGTGAGAAAGTTTGCAAAGTGTTAAAATATATTTTCTGTTCTGTATGTTTCTGGTACAGGGAAGTGATGTGTAGAATACTGTATATTTATGAAAGAGCCTTGACTTATACAAGCAATAATCAACTTCAAAACATACAATGTATATCTTAAAATATCCCCTAGAGCTGCTCATATAAAGTCAAATGCAGCAACTACTAAAGTTCAGCCAGCTGATTCTCTTTGATTCCAGTGGGCACTTGATTAAGCCCATGATAACTGTGAAGTACCTGACAGTCTAATTGTATTCATATGAAAAAAATCACATTGCATAGATTTAAACAGGAAGACATGCAATAACAAGACAAGTCACAGTATAGCAAGACCTTGTTTCTTTGGTGAAACAGAAGCAGATATAAAAGTTACAAAGATTTTAGACTTTCATTCACAAGAAACCCAGACATTCACATTATACACTATACAAGATAATAATATAAATAGAGAAAAGTATTATGTGCATTGTTTGGGGGTGAGGGGTGGGGAATGAACCGGCCAACACAGTGAGCACTGCCACACTGAGTGCACAAGGGCTGAGTACACTCAATGTGGTGGTCACTGCAATTCCTTACGAGATGTCATCTGGAACTGCAATTACTGTTCCCAGTGAGCTGTGGCAAGGTCATTCCATGGGCAGCTGTGCCTGGTACAAACGTATGTTGGCCGGCTTTCAAATCTTTTCCTTTCCTTTCCAACTTTTATGCATCATAACCCCACACTAACAAAGGGTGTAAACCTCCCACCTGTTGTCCTGTTGTTCTGTATTTGCAATGTTATTTTAAAAGGTATATCGTAGGGAACTTACTGTTGTTTTATTTTCACTGTTTTTTTTTCTTTTTTTTTCCTTTTTCGTTTTTTTTTTTTTTTTTTTTTTTTTGTCCTGTGCCCAAAGGTGCGCAAGGCACTTTGCAGAAATAACAGTCCTTTCTGTGGAGAGGTCATTTCAGACATTACCTTCTACATTTACTGTACACATCCAGATCAGTCATCAAGCTGATCAGGGTAAGAAGCCATAATAGAGAACTCCTACGTACACACAGCACCAGCTACAACCTATAACCTCGTTGTGCACACACATCTTTCTAGAAAGCCAAGATTCTGATTCTTCTGTGGGTCACAAGAGTTTTCACCCATCCAACTGCAAACAAATGATCCTGTTTAGCAGGAATTTTATTCTCTAGGGAAATAGCAGTTGAACTGAAAGATGGTTCCAAAACTGGAGCTCGTGGGCCAATGCTGCACTAGTGAGCTCTTTGAATCTTCTTTGCATGGGTAAAAAAACATCCAATAAATTAAATCAGTATGGCTTACTTCATTTATTTATGTACGCTTCACAGCTGCAGCATTCATACACAAACATTCATTACTTTATAAAAAGATTAAAAAATGGTTATATATACAAAATTATTTACTTTTTTGATTTTTGTTTGTTTTTACAAAAAAAAAAAAAATCCCCCAAACACCAGGTCTATCTCCATTATAGAATGCAGAAACCTGTAATATAGACCTTGTGGTTAATGTCATGAAAGTAATTTCAATTTTTTTTTTTCCCCCATTTTTTCTTTCTTTTAAAAAAGTGGCCCTATTTGATAAAGTTAATGTATTAGCACTTGGATTTTTTACAGGCCCTATTTTTCATACACAACTCCTCCATGCAGTCCTTTCTCATGAAAGTTGAAGCTGGAATGGAGAGCAGGAAAAAAAAATGTTCCACATTGCAGTCCCTATTTCATGCTTCATGCCACTTCTATGTGCTCTACCTAAACTTTGCATCACATGGACACAAACTGTACCTTGGATGGGAATTGGCACAGTTCCCATTTAAAAAAAAGATAAATTCATGTCACTTGTGTGTTTATCTTCAACTGATAGCAACAAATTTCAGTCAGTGAAGTTATTTCAACCATTTCCAGCCTAGGTAAACAACATAAAAACAATGTCATAAATGACTGAAGACCTCTGAGGCCGTTCTAACCATAAATATGCCTGAAATTAGTGTGACTTTTCATTTTATATACAAGATTTTAAAAACAACACACAATCAAACACATTAAAATCATCTTATTTACATTTTCATTGGTGCTAAAATCGAGCTGTTTAAATATTGCAGAAGGCTGGTATATATCATAAAATGGTCCACACCGATGGCATATAGAAAACTAATATCTTTATAGGCTGGAAATGGTTTCCTTTTATCCCCATAAGCACTTTTCCTTTTTTTTTATTTTTTAATTTTCTGATAAACACCATGTTTTTGCAAAATGCATTGTGAATACCGCAGTCCATAGTTTCAAAACAATTTCATAATACTCCTAATAAGTGATAGAAAAAGGCACAGAAAGTTATGACTTTGGCTGAAATGGTGGAGATCCCCATTCACCATTTCGCTCTCAGCGCCTTGAGTCCTGCCACGTCCTGATCCAGCGATGATAGTGCTTTGATGAATTTGACAATGTTCCTTTTCCTGATGAAGAATGTTTATAGTAATATTTCTTAGAGTAAGTCCTTTGGTATGTGGATGCTGCAATGAGAAGGAGGGGAAAAGGGAAATTAATTTAACAGTTTTTAATGACTAAGAGCTGGCTACACTTCGCATTATTGTTCAATTTATTATTGACTAATTAGAGGGTTAACAAATTATTAACTGATACTACAATCACATTACAGATAGGAGAAACATCTCTCACACATAATGAGACCACGGTTGCAAAAAGAATTGTTATTAGGAACCTGCTGGTTTCAGGGGTTTTGTAAGAGTGTTGTCTACTTTAAAAGAATCTTAGTGGTTTCCATAAAACCAGAAGAAGAATATTTTCCATTAGTTTTGAAGGCTGTATGTTTTTTCCTACAGCTAGAGTGAGCAGTACTGCTGTCATAATATCATGCCAGATTTGCACTTCTCTTAAAATATTATGTTTGTTACTTATTAATCCTAAACTAGTCTGTTGTCTGATCCAGCACTGGTTTGCTTTCAAAGAACTCACGATTCATGCAAGTAATTTTAGGCATATCCCATCTTCCATTTCCTTGACACCGAATGGTTGGAATATGACGCTGGATGAAACCATCTTTGCAGTGGTATCTAATAAGGGAGTTGATCTCATAACGGGGTTTCATCTTCCCAAAGGTCTTTGCATTTTCTACAACAGGAGGCTGACCACAAGCAACTGAAAGGAAGAGAAGGGATAACACAAAACATCAGTTTTTAAATGCACTTCTGAATATGGTACTGACATTTAAACCCTGGCTAAGGGAGGATATCAAGGAGCCTCAGACTCCTAAGAGACACAGCCAAATAAGGATGGCAAGATCAGTCTTTTCTGTAGTTCTGCAGCCTTATAGACCAAATACAGTAATGATGAAAATTGGAAAACAGTAGATAGTATGGTTACCATTGCCTTTTTTGTTTAAATTTCTGGAGTAACTTTGAGCCAAAAAGGTTGGCATAGTCAAACACAGAAGTAATTTTCACTGAAAAGCTGCAAAACTTGAAAA
The DNA here is from genome assembly GCA_025447955.1 of Psilopsiagon aurifrons. Lineage (NCBI taxonomy): Eukaryota > Metazoa > Chordata > Aves > Psittaciformes > Psittacidae > Psilopsiagon > Psilopsiagon aurifrons. The sequence continues at coordinate 19,974 of JAOEHY010008054.1, forward strand.
CTAGTGAAGTTATTACAGGTATTTAAAAGAAGTATCATTTTCAATAGCTCTCATGTCTTCTGGAAAAATAGACTATTTAAAAAGCACTTAGAACTGACGGATCTGTCAAGGCTTAGAGAATATGTTAACAAAATGTTGTAAAGGATAATTGGGAACAATGAAGCATGCGCAAGATTTTGGCTGCTTCCTTAATTTCCCATCGTGAAGAGACAGAGGCAGTTCCTAAACCTTTCTGTACAGCTCCTGGTATCAGCCAGGTTTCCTGTATCAGCTCTGACAGTGTATAAACCAATTGAGCTTTTCAGATTCCAGCTGTGCCATTAACGAGGTGCTTTGGGAAAGGAGGAAGACAAAGATCAGGATTACTTGATGGGTGAAAAGTGTTCGCAGCTGAAGTTGAAAAGCTAACTACATACCAGTGGTCAGCAGCCTGCCCTGCCTGCCTGCCTACCAATACTCTCCCTCTCAAATGCTTTACAATGATGCCATTTGAGGAAATAAGTGTTGGTAATATGTTCATGATATAGAAGTAAAGCAGGCCTGCCAGGTACATGAAGGCCTCTTTAGCTGAGATCTGTACCTAAGAAGAAATTTGCCTGGTTTTAACCAAGAGTTTCTACTGTGTACACTTTTGTGCCTGACTCTAGAACAGATTAGATAGAGATGTAATATGTGGGCAGAAGATGACTTTGTGAGGCTAGCTCAGTTGAGTGCTCACTGTACTGGTCACCAGAAATAAGCTAGAATTTGTCATTTTAACTTTGTAAAACTGAGTTTTAAAGAATGACATTGTTGCTACTACTGGAATCTTTGTACCTGTTCCTTTCTTGCAGGTATAGGTAAGGTGATAATTGCATGGTACATCATTCCACTGCCCATTCTCATGCCATATTATAACAACACAGTCTTCTCCAGCAGAAAAGAAGCTGTCTGGCTGGTTTGGTCTCCAGTTCTCATATTGCTGCAGAAAAAAAAGTAGCAGAGCTGTTATTCCAGGTGTTGGAGTGTGTTTACATTCTCTTTTACAGAAGATCACTCATTACCTTTGGTGAAGAGCAATCTCAACTGTTTGATTCAGGCTGTTAAGCATGAACTAAGCAAAGCTAGATTTATAATTTCCTCCCACTCTTACTAACAGATTATCTTACTGGGAAAAAATATTCTGCTCTAGCTTCTCACTTACTGTAAACTGATGTCAGGTGGACAAAACAAAGTGACAAAATTCATGGCAAGCAAACTCTGATCCTAAGTGTGTTGAAACATATTCTTTCCTACATAGATGTGAAGCGGAATGCCAGGAAATGCAATAAACAGCATATAACAGTCGTTAGCCCACATCTTCCAAATGGTAAAGTTACAGTCTGTCAGACTCAGATTATTTATTCTCTGACCTCATTTAATGAAGTCATTCAATAGGATGACTTGCAGAACTAGGTGTAAAGTAAGTAAAGGTGTCAGAATATGCCCCAAGATCCTTGCAGATCAGTATTTCCATTAAAAAGACCTAGGTGGCAGACTGAGCATATAGAACAGCCTTTCATCTTTAGAAATGATGATTTGAATTCTGCCCTCTGTAGAAAAAATAGTTCCAGACATCTATGGATACATATATATAAAACTAGGAACTGGTGCGTTAATTTTAGAAGTGGAAATCTGATTGTTGGTATTTGACCAGAAAAAAGAATAATAATAAGAAGAACTTTCAAATGCCTGAAAATTATCTTTAGTATATATATATATATGTACATATATATATACTATACATGCAGTATAGTGTATATATATACTGTATATGTATTTTATATACAGTATATACATATATATCTCGTTTCTTAGAACTGCACCTGGCCCACAGATCCGGCATATCAATTTGAGCAGTTTGTTCATTAGGATCCAAGCTGGCTACTTGTAGATCTGCACTTATTTATCTCCACAGCACTGCAGCTTTCAGCCCTGCATTTGCCTAAAGATATGTCCTTACCAAGAGCTGCGGATGCCAGCTGCTGACAAGCTGTGCACAGCTCCATGCACTGGCTAAACCCACACGTATTCCACTGTAGAGTGCACTTTTCCAAGCAGAGTTAAACTTGTCATTGCACAGTGTCACTTTTGAATGAAAATTAAAGAGGATTCATTTTTTTTTCAGTCAATAAACAGGAAAAATAGAAACAAATGGAGAGTCACACTGACTGAAAATCTATGCAGTGGTCCTTGGTAGGGGACATATAGCCTATTGTCCTTGCAGAGGTGGTACAATCTTTGTCCCACTTTTTGCTTCATCTTGATGCCAAATGAATCACAGAAATTTGAGATTTGCCTAACGTTATGCAAAGAAAAGCAAGAGAAGATTTGGGAAACTATTCTCAGCAATTTTCTTTGGGATTTCTGCTGTGCAATCCAAGAAGAATTTAGTGAAGGATAAAAATAGAATCTGAAAGAACTAAAATTCACATAAATTCCAGACATTAACCAGGCAGCTAGCCCCTTGTATGGTCAAAATGACACAGTTTCTATAGTGCTTATATTTTCCTCAGTTCTTGTATCTTTCTATCTAAAGCTGGCACATATAAATGTCATAAAAGTTTAGCTTTCTATTTTCTTAACTTTATGAAATAACCCCTATTCACTGCCTGAGCAAACACATTTTAGAAAAAAAGTTAACATACCCCACACAAGTAGATTTACTTTACAATGAATCAAACCATGAAAAAAATGACTTAAATACTTAACCTTTTCCTACCAGGTGTCATCTTGCCTATCACAGGCTTTTTATTATCCAAGCAATTTAACAATCATGATCTAAATAAAGTTGTTCTGCACTGCATGTATGTCCCTCAATAAAACATCTCCCTTTTTATGTGGAACCAGCTTAATTCAATCTCTCCATTCCTGTGTCCAGTAGTCCTAAGCTACAATACATGCTAACTCATTTAGTCAAGTCCAGAATTCAGCTTATCATATTAGCTTATAAACGAGAGTCTGAGTTTCTCAAGCACAGTAGCCAAATACCAAACATGTGAGTCAAATGGGATCGGTGGTGTGGGAGGCTTCCTGCAAAATGTAGTGCAAACTAAGAAAAGCAAGCTCTGTGCATATCTCCTGGGACAGGGCGAAGGAAAAGGGGGAGGAAGGAATATGTCCATGCATGGAGTGTATTAATGTAACAGCATGCTCCAAGACCCCTTTTGCAAAAAGGTATTTTGTAATGGCATCTGAGCCAACGGCCTAGCATCTTTTTACAGCGGGTATGGTTAAGGATGCAAAAAAAGTTGCCCCCCAGGGAAATGTGGAAAGTCTGAAGTGTTGCAGAGGTGGTGTGAGCAGAAAGAAGTCTTCACCTATGAGTGCCCAACACAGCTGAAAAGATTTGCTAACCTCAGTGACAAGTGTAATGCATGGCTGGTTGCATGGCTTAGATGATGGGCAGCAACTTCTTAAGGCAATCCAATTGTCTTCAAGAATATGCCCAGATATACAGACACATAGAAAAACTAAAGAAAGCTAGTGGTAGAAAAAATTAATCAATATCATCCTGACAGCAAAGGAAAGACTTCAAGAAGCACTGCAGCTGTTTCTTGTGGAAATGATACTAGAGAGCAGTTTGCTTCCACAGGGATCACCGTGTGGGAATGAGGGATATTTAATGGCTGTTGGGGGAGTGTGAGCTGAAGGTGCTCAGCAGCTTGCCAGCTCCCACCCCAAGCAAAATATTAGACTCCATATGCTCTTACTTGCCTTGCCATAATGGCTCCAGAATTTGTGTTTGCTTTGCTGGCAGGGCTGCTGTGTAATGGCAGAGAATTATATCTAGGCCCTGTGGTTTATTCAAGAATGTCTGATATCCTCCAGCTTGACTTGCTGTTACCTCACATCTGATACCGTCATTACGCAGATTTGTTTTGGCTGAATAACTCTGATATTGCTTGGGTTTAGTGCCAGAATTGCTTAGCAGAGGAAGTTCCAGACTGCTGAATTGCTTTCTTAGGTCTCCACCCAGCTTCTCTGTAGTTTTTCAGTTCCTTATTTAGCCACTGATAATGGGATAATGATGCAAAAAAAATTCTCACAGTTTGAGTGGAATAAGTTGCTAGACAAATAAACTAATATTTTGCTTTCCACTTAACGGATTACATTTTTGCATGACCGTGAGTATGATTCTGGTTTTCACTTACCCTAGTGTAAATCAGGGGTGGCTGCACTATCTCCAGTAAGCCTGCATCAACAAAAAAATAATGGGAAAGAACCAAGTCCCTCAGGTCACATAGCGATTTGTAGTGGTTTTCTCCAAAGGCATTCCTTACAATTTCTCATAGCAACTGTGCTAAGTGTAAAGACTCCCCTACCCTTGCAGTAAGTGCAGTAAGCATCTAAGATATTCAGGTCGTAATTATTCCATTGGGAAACACTGCTTAAGCTGTCCTGAATAAGATGCCCTTTCCAAAGTGTCTGTGTCATTTAAGATCATTGAATCATAGAATCATAGAACAGTTAGGGTTGGAAAGGACCTTAAGATCACCTAGTTCCAATCCCCGTGACATGAACAGGGATACCTCCCACTAAACCATGCCACCCAAGGCTCTGTCCAACCTGGCCTTGAACACTGCCAGAGATGGAGCATTCACAGCTTCCCTGGGCAACCCATTCCAGTGCCTCACCACCCTTACAGTAAAGAATTTCTTCCTCACATCTGATCTAAACTTCCCCCGTTTAAGTTTGAACCCGTTACTCCTTGTCCTCTCACTGCCGTCCCTAACAAAGATTCCCTCCCCAGCATCCCTATGGGCCCCCTTCAGATTCTGAAAGGCAGCTATGAGGTCTCCATGCAGCCTCCAGGCTCAACAGCCCCAACTTTCTCATCCTATCTTCATACAGGAGGTGCTCCAGATCCCTGATCATCCTCATGGCCCTCCTCTGGACTTGTTCCAGAAGTTGCATGTCCTTTTTATGTTGAGGACACCAGAACTGCACACAATACTCCAACTGAAGTCCCACAAGATCCTCATATTTCAATGCGTTACTGTCTTTTAGAAAAGAATATTCTACGAAAAGAAGGGGAAAAATAACTTAATTCCTTGGCAACATGTACCATTCAGGTTTTTGTAACATGCACCATTGCTTGGTTTTTAAGATCACATCCAAAAAAGATCAGCCATATTCACAGACAAGCCAAAAACTTCTGGTGTCATTCCAGTCACCCTGCTGCTAAGTTAAGCCTTCATGTGAACTGTGATTGTCCCAGCAGACCAATGAAGCTGCATTAAGGAGTGCTGTGTTTGAATTGATAAAGCTCAAGATACCCTTCTGCCAACAACCAAGCTGCAGTCAATACCTTTACCAATGCTCTCAGATGTATCATTCATAAAATGCTACTTATGCTACTTAAAACCTAGACAGATTCAAATGCTATGTTAATACATGGAAGAAAAGCTCCTAAAACCATTTTACTCCTCAGTGGAAATACTTACACTAGGTGGTCACACAGACAGACCTAAAAAGTATTGCTACCTTCGATTTTAAGGTAACTTTGTGATGACATGTGAAGTTTTCCCTTGGATTAAAATGCAAAGCATTTCCAGACTGTTTTAGGACATATAATCCTAATAAGTACATGACTCAAAATGTGCTTCAAAGGAGGTCTGTCCCACTACACTTTTCTCCTCCAGCTGTGAAGTGTGCTTTTCTGAGGTGTCTGTGAGGAGGGAAGTTCGAAGTAGTGCAAGGCAGTGAGGGCTGTAAGTGGCAAACCAAAGGCTTAGGCAGACACCACTGCACCAACTACTCTGCACAACTTTCAACATCCGTGATGGCAAGGCATCAGTTTGGCACTTATTGTTACAAAAAAAAAAAGAGGTTTCTGCGTACTCAGGTAACTGCAGGACCTAGCCTTGGGGACAGGATTTTGGGTTTTGTACATTCATTTGGTCCTTTTGGAGACACACCACTAGTCTGTCTTCCCATCATTTCAAGCTGAAAACTGGAGCTCCTGTTATGTTCTTTATACCTTAAATTATACTGTAATCATTAGTTATTTTTTCTTGTTCATTTTTTTTGTCTGTTTGTTTAAACCAAAGCCCACCATGACACATTGGATTTACTTGCTCTAGCTTGCTCTGCTAAGCAGCGCTGAAATTTTTCCTGTAGAAAGAAAATGGATGGTCCATGGGTTGGGGCTGCAGCTGAGATGGGATCCAGTTCAGGCTTCCTACATGGTACTGGGCAATGTACTCAGCTGGCTTATTCCCAGGCTGTAAAACAGCAACAATTTATTCTCTTGCCTCACCTGAGGAGCTTGGATATGGTGGTTTCAAAAGCCCATGAGGACATTTTATGAAGTTTCACATTTTAGAGGAGGATTTCCTTATATGGCATTGAATTAACTCTCAGCCATAATCTGCCAGTTGGGTGACAGACTGACATTGCACATAAACTAAATTTAGAAAGCCAGGGTTATAGGAAGAGCTCTAAAGCAGCTAACCTTTTTGGCTAGTCCCCAGCTTTTCTCATTCAGATGGTTGCCAGCCAAATGAATGAGCATGGCCTTTCCATCATGAACAAGTTCCTATCTTGTGGAAGATTTGTTATTTTAGTTTTCAGATAAGCAGCCTTATTTGAGGGACTCATTTCCTTATTAATGAGCAACCTGCTCAGCTCTTTTAGATGTTTGCACCGCCAAGGTGAATCTGAGAGTAAACCAGTGTCTCAGCTTTCCAACTAATTTGGAAATTTCAGCCATTCCTTTATCTCCAAAAGGCATATCAAGTGGCTGAGATCAATTGCCTGGATTTGGCTTTCCAAAATAGTCAACAAGCACTATGTTTAATGAAACACAACAAAATAAACTACTGATGCAAACAAACCTTTACTGCTTGACCTCTTTATCGTCCAAAGGCAATAACCTTTTGTACCTAACTAAAGATTGGAAATAATTTCCTAGAAATACATCTATTTGGATTTGCAGGGTTAAGGGTTTCCTTCTGGGAAAAGGAAGCATGCTTTCAGCATGTTTAAATAAGCTTAAAGTACAAATCTGTCTTGGCACTTTTTGGCACTTGCTATTTCCAATGTGATTTTTATTTTCTTTCATTCTGGCTGCTTTCCTATCTGATTGCTTCTTAATGCAAGATTAATGAGGCAAGTAAAAAGACCAAAAACCAAGGAAAGATGTAGGGACTGACTGACTGGATTCTCTCTGTGCCACTTCATGTTAAAGTGAAGGAACACTTTTTGCCTGATAATTATCACTAAACGAACTATGACTGCAAAGCTTCCTGGCTGTTGTCCTTCCCTTTACACCCTCCATATGAATAGGAGTGCATTTTTTCACAACAGGAGACAAATTCTTAGAAAACTTTATAAGGAAAGCCCCTAGAGAAGTCCGTCATGTGGAGGCTCTGTTATAATTAGATAGCTTAGCTAAAAATTACATCTCATTTTCAGAAGTCCTGGCAATCACCCAGGCTTATAGGTTGGCTGAACAACAAGATCAGCACAAGGTTACAGTGAGTGTATGGATCAGTTCAGAAAACCCTGATTTGTGGCTTATCCTGTAATACAGCACCAATTCTGTTACATGAGACACTCATGGGAAGTTTGAAAGAGATTGCATTTCCTTCCAATAAAAAAAAACTCAGACATTGCTGTGAAGATTTGGCAATGTCTGAAATGCTTCCATTATGTTCACCTAGTATATAAATGTGTTTATACTTTGGGAAAGACAAGAAACTACCTTATAGCATAAGCTCTGCTTCACTTGATTTCACACCAGCCATTCAAAGGGTTTTTCTGTTTAATTTTATGAATGGCAGCAGTCTGACAGAACTCTCCAAAACTATTCATGAGATTGAAAACTTCATTCAGTGAGTGCTTAACTACATATCTTGCTTTAAAGACATAGGTGGTGCCCTAAACTCTATAGGGTAGACCACATGCACCACGAAGACGTATGACAAAACAACTTGTCATGTCAGAAGGGACCTAGCTAAATGTGTTGCTAAATCTTCGCTGAGAGAGTTTCTAGTCTATTCGAAGAAAACTGCTATCTTTAAACTTATCTAGAAGCACATACACATATAGAAGTACACACAAAACCCACATTTCCCAAGCCTGATATTTTTTGGATCATAGTTGAATGGCTTCCCTCAACTTAGTCTTCCCTGCACTTGATCTGAGCTTTATTTGCATGGGATTTGGGAAACTGGCAGGATTTGGATGAGGCAGGCAACCAGCATACTGTGAGCAAGACAAAATCCCAGAAGGACCTTTGCTAACAACCTTTGTGAAAGATTTCACTTGAAAGAGTTTTTTGGGCAACAGAGCAGTGGGATTTATCAAAAAACTCTTTGATTTCCTATACAATAGTTGGGGGAAAAAAAAAAAAAAGACTCTGAATAACATAAACTCATTTATATCATAAACTCATTTATACCTATGAATATTCACAAGCACTGATTGATTGCAGATTGAATAAGCAGTGACATCTAAGGAAAAATAAATTTGGAACAGAAATCTAAGGAATACAAACAACACAAGTGAAACAGGCCATCTGATGGAGCTGAAACATAAAAGCAATATCAATCCCATATTTTGGGGGGGAGTTGATGGTGTTATGGAGTAGATGACTTTTTGTCATTAATTTAAAACAATACCATAGTATGACATTTCTGCGAGACCACTAAGTATGGCAAGGAACACCCACTAGATGGCAACGTCTACTCACGTCTGAGTCCAGCTACTAACTTCGAGCAGTTTAAAAATAATAATTATACATAAAATATGCCTTTTATTAACTCTTTAAAAGCAAATTGAAGCCAGTGAACGCAACTACATTGACTTATATCTGCTCTGTCACACTCTCCTTAGTGTAATAACTTCTATCATCATACACAGTACAGTTCAATTCTGCAGTTATACTGTGAGTGCTTGGATGTCAGAAGGCACCGTCACAGAGACCGAAAAATGAGTGGCAAAAAGCTGGTGAAATTCTCTTGCTAATATTCAGGTGTTTTACCGTAGAAGCAAAGAATTGTAGAGTGTTAAGTTTTGGCTGGTATAATACATGTTCTTTGGAAATCACACTAATACAATTATGTATTATCAGCATGACAGAAATTGTGTTGGGGTGTGACTTATTCTTTTTGTGCATAACTACCATGAGAGCCACTGAGAAAGGGAAAATCCTGCACTTTGTCATTTATGTCAACAATTACTGCAAATTTAAATCTGTCCAAGAGTTTTAGCCCCGAGCCAACCATAACGAGGCTCTGAAGTAACTGCTGACCCTCCTGGTAAAAATGAGACAAAACCCCACTTTGTCCAAGAGGCTCTCCTTACTGCCTGCGACATACTGAACTAAAAATATACCTGCCATTAATAACATTATATAGTTCTCCATTTAAATGCAGGTCAAATGAGCATCTTACAAAGAGGCTGTAATAACTGGCTGCAGCACAAACCCCAAAAGTTTGGTAAATTTAAAATCTCCTTCTCCAAGGATCCTGTGGGACATGGGCACAATGAGCTTTTTGTTTCCAGCTGACTACAGTACTTTTTAGTTTGTTTGCTTTATTTAACCCTCAGAGGCAGGTCCCTTCCCTACAATACTATATGGCTTTTGAAGGTTTTCGTGTTCAATAATGTAACTCTTTCTGAGAGAGGTGAAATTACATATTTGCTCAAGTTAAAGCATTCTGATTCACTGACCAATAAACGCAGGAAAAGAGAGGACTTTATTTTTTGCCAGAATTAAATATTAAATTTCTGGTTTGTTTTCCTCTTGGATTTGTTGTTTGTTTTTTTTTTTTTTAAATGTAGCTACCTAACACTGACAACCTGAGGTCTAGCATTGCAAAACACAAAGCATAAATGCTCCTATGCTGAAGGGAATTAAAACTAGCATAGAGTCTCTGACAGTTTTAAAAGTGGCAATATGCCCCATTACTTTCCTAGCTGGTAGCATTCTCCAAGTGACAGACAATCTGGCCACAGACACTAGCCAGCTCCTTATTACAGCACTAATCTTATGTAATGGGAGTGAGCTCACCGCCCTACAAAGCACTAATTATCAACAGCATTTTCCAAAGGATATGAATAACTCCCCTTGTGAGACAGAGGCCCAAGGCACAACCCCAAGTAGCTGTATGCGCTTAATCCATAACATGAATAGCTCCAAAGGACTCCTTCACTGGCTGTACCTCCTCACAAGGGTCCTTAACAGAGAAATACCAGCAATCCAAATACAATGGAGAAGCTGCCAAAAGCAACACCACATTTTTTCTATTTGGATGGGTGTGCTTTACAGCTGTAAAAGTTACCATTCACAGAACTAAGTGAATTATTTAAATTCAATTTCCTAAGATATTTTCAAATGTCACATTCTGTTCACTCTTCCTTTGATCAAGACAATTATTAAACGTCTCTACTGGTAGTGTAGAAAAAAGTTTTGTTATTTTGTAGTCTGAGTTACATCAAATTGAAAGTATACAAAGAGCCAAGTAGGCACGGACAAATTCCTCTTGTCAAATAGTTGTGTGAAGATTTAGGCTTTGCTTTCTTTTCCTATATTACTGTGATTTTTCCCAAACATACTTGCTTTTATTACTTAAAACTTTGTATGATAGTTATGGGATGAAAACTGTCTGTGACTCATCCTTTAAGAGTTGTTCACTATCACAGAAATTCTGAGAGAAAAGTCTACAGAAAAGTGTAAGTACGGTTTTGATTCTGAAATTTTTTTAAATGTAAACAAAGTCTTACATATATACATTTTCATTCTTGTGTAGACTGTAAATCAGAGGAAAACTATTGCTTTCCCACACAAAATGCCAACATTATGGCCCAGAAACTAAGCAGCAACAGAAAAAAAAGGAGATCCAACAAAACATACCGCTTTAAAATGCTATATTAGTTTCTTCAGCCTCTTGCATCTGTCAGTGTAATCATACTTGAAAGGTCTTGAACAGAAATTAGCTTGATTTTCAGGAAGTAATGAATAATGAAGCTCTAAAAATGTTGGAATGCTGTGAGTTCTCTGAACACACTTTAGTACCTGCTCTCACTACCTTCACCTTTAAAACAAATTATCTGCAGTTAGTGATTAGACAGATATGCTAAACTTTGCAGCTTACAAATTCCCTTACTACTGGTCCATGTAATCTTGGATGCTGCTAGCATTCCCAGTCTATGCCTGTGGCTGTGGCCGCTAATCTCTAGTTCCCACTGAACTTGCACCACAAGTGAGGATCTGCGATTCCCAAAAAAGCATTCGCTTTTTATGTTGTACTAACACAACTGCAATAAGCTCTTTTCCCTTAATATAAAAAGGGAACTGTTGCTGCTGCCAAAGTGTTTTTGATGTGGTCCATCAACATGAATCCACCTCTCCCAACCACTGGGAACACTAAAAAAAAAATTTCTTTCAAAATATTACCGCTCACTGACAACACATCTAGTTGTCCAAGAGCTGGAGATGTACAAGGAGATTAATACTGTTTTCATGCCTGCTAACACAACATCTATTCTGCAGCCCATGGATCAAGGAGTCATTTTGG
>JAOEHY010008055.1:0-23325 GCA_025447955.1 Psilopsiagon aurifrons
TCACGAGAGCAGAGTAGAGGGGCAGGATCACCTCCCTCGACCTGCTGGTCATGCTCCTTTTGATGCAGCCCAGGATATGTTTGGCTTTTTAGGCTGCAAGTGCACACTGAAGCCAGCTCATACTAAGTTTCTCATTGACCAGCACCCCCAAGTCCTTCTCTGCAGGACTGCTCTGAACCTCTTCTCTGCCCAACCTGTAGCTGTGCCTGGGATTCCTCCAAACCAGCTGTAGGATCTCATGTGGTTGAATTTCATGAGGCTGCCATCAGCCCACCTCACACGCATGTCAAGGTCCCTCTGGATGGCATTCCTTCCCTCCAGCGTATTGACCAAACCACCCAGCTTGGTGTGATCAGCAAACTTGCTGAGGGTGCACTCAATCCCACTGGTCCATGTCACTGACAAAGATGTTGAACAAGACCGGTCTCAACACCCATCCCCTGAGGGACACCACTCATTAGTCTCCAGCTGGAGATTGAGCTTGTGGCAATCCAGCCAGTTCTTTATCCTCTATCAAACTGATAAGTCCTTAAAGTATTACTTAGCTCCTTTTTAAAAGAAATCACATGTATATCACTCAAAAGTTGTGGGGTTTTTATTTAAGTATATATCTCTGCTTTGGTTTAGAAATATGCAAGCTGTTGCTTTCTCCTTTGAATCACACAAACTCAGCTGCTGCTGGTAATGTATTCCACTAGCATTCATCAGTAAAACATACATTTCTGAACTTGCTACACTTCTGTATGAAAACCCACCGGGAATCCACTAGCTTTACCTTCATCTCAACATTTGTTAGTGAAACACTAAAATCATCTAACCAAAGCCTGTAATAAGACGCTGCATCTTGTACAATAATTTGCAAACAAATCATTTATTTTAAATTAAATCTTTATTGCACATAGGAAATAAGGTCTTCCTGTAAAAAGAATATCCTTTTTGCCTTAGAGCAACAGTTTAAACACATCCATGAGCAAAACCATTAATAAGACTCAGACCGCATCAGGACTGCTTGAATTCTATTATGTTAACACAGTTTATCAGATAATCTATAGCCATATTCAGAAAAAAACATATACGAGTGAAGAGTAATTCCTAAACACTTTAAAGATCACAGATGCCAAGAATTCTTCATTGTGGCTCAAGTTCAGAACTTGAGTAGCAGGGAATCTAGGTTTTCTTTGTTCACATCAGGACTCAGAGTGATAAGAGGTGAACTCAAATCAATTAGCTGAAAAAAAAAAACAAACCCACCCCAAATTTAGCTACTGTAGTCAGCTGTTGTGTATAACAGCAGTAATCTCTAACAGTCTTCAAGTACTTTTTTTCTTGTTTAGGATTCCCATTAGTAACCAGAAGACAAGCACCACACAGAGGTTTTTAACAAATGTTTTTTAAGCACCACACAAAGGTGGTTCAGGTTTTTAAACATCTAGCTCATTCTTAGACAAGCACAACCTTCTCACAAGGTGGTTATTTGCCCATACTCACTAAAAGCCTAAAAGGCTTTTCTGAGTTTCACAACTGTGCATAGTGGAGTGACACAGTCACCCAGGCAGAGCAGAGCACTTCTGAGCATGCCCCCAGAAGTCATTTCTGTAATCCTCTTTTGAGATGCTTTGAAGGACCTGACAGTAAGTTGATCCCAGCTACATCTAACATCACCAAAGGCTACGTCCTCAAAGTTAGCACCGTTTATCTGACAACGTCTAAAGGTGTCTACTTTCAAGCCACTAGTGTACAAAAAACATTTGCCTAGAAACATCTGTCAAATTTAGTGTAGATTCCAATGCACACCTTTCAACTAAGGAGGGGATTTGGAGAGGAGTTAAACAGGAGAGACAGCCCTGCTTTTTTGCCGAAAATGAGCACTTGCTGTTAAGAACTGGAAATTTACAAGAAAAGGAAAACAAGTCAGCAAGCCTGTTGTGCTGAAGACAGCATTCACTTCCTGCTTCGGAGCAGTTTCATTCTTTCACAACTGCTTTAAGCATCAAGTTCTTTCTCCATCCTCCTCCTTTTCGTATTCGCACATTGCTCACTGAGCTTCTTTAAAGCACACTGATTTTAAATATTATGTTCTGTTTACTTAAGAGCCCCTTGTGTGTAGTATCATACTGAACATATGAGCTCATGTTAAATAACCCTTACAAGTATTGTGGAGCTGCTCTGCAAACAAAATACATCCAGCCAGTTGACATTTTTCTGCTAGCATATTTGCACCAAAAGACTTGAATGTAACTTACCTTCACCTGCCCTGAGAACACGGGCTTTAGAGGAGTAATCTTACTCACTTCAGGAGTATTGGAAAGGTCAATCAGAGGTCTATTTTCACATTCCGAGATGCGTGGGAGAGATGCGTCTACTCCAAAATCTACCAGTATGGCCTTAAAGAAAAGAAAGATAGTTCAGATTTTCCCCTGTTCTTCATTCTTCTTTCATAAGGACTTAGGCAATTTATGCAGCCATAATAATTACAAGAGAGGCTTAACATACAGGTTGGGTATTTTTCATGCAGGGTTGTTTGCACACAGTGTAAAATCTCAGCTCCTGCGCTGCCAAAGCCTGGCATCAGGAATAAGAAAAATGCAAGACAAAGCAAAAGAGCTCCTTGGGGCATGAAACAATTTTTCCACTTTAAAGTAGGTAAGTTAAAATAGAAAAGTGATAACACTGAAGTCATTTAAATTACTTGACTGCAATTATTGTGCAATCTTATTTAGCCATATAATCTATTCCATACACCTCCAAACTTTAGTCATGCTTTTGTCCAGTTTAACTACTCTATACATGTGCTAAACAATTCCGTAACAGATACTTTGTGACATCAAGTAAGTCAACAAGGAAAATACCGATGCAGTTACATCAATTAATCTACAGATTATTCTGTAACTCAGTATTCTTAAATCAGTAGCCACTATGACAGTTTATTGTTTCAGCACCACCAGTTCAGTCCTTTCTCCTTAGTGCCTGTGGAGTAGCAGCTCTCAACATGAAGCCAGTAGATCTTTGGGAAAGGGGAAAAGTGTTTACTAGACTAAATAAGTGACACTTAACCAAGTTTACTACAGCATTTACTACTACGTGGGCTTTGGGGTTTAATCTTCATTCATTATATGCAGATTTGCACTTCTATTAGGTGCTAGAATTTAGCTACTTTATCCTGCAATAGGAACTGCCTTGTGACTCTGCTTTTCTAATCAAACCCACAGTGATTTCATAGTACTTATGCAGAAGTGGAAATTTAATATCAAACTACAAGTAGTTGACCATTCAGCTTTCTTAGCAGAAAAATCTTAGTAGAAACACTGAACAGATGTTCAGTGCTAAATATAAGCACTAGAGGGTGCACTAAATTAACAATTAGAATTAATCCATTTTAACTTCATGTGTACTGGTCTTTCCTAATCCATCATCTTTAAATAATTTCTTCTCAAGCAGTTTGCTTAGTATTGTAGAAAAATGTATTGTTATTTCTTACCTCAACTTTTTGCTCTTCAACCAATTGATTTTGTACTGCAGCTTCTTTTAATTTGTTTCCTACTACTTCTGTAGCATTTTTTTCTGGTGAGAAGTTAAGTGCAAGAGGTAATACAGGTGGAGGAGATGCATCATCTTCTGAAGAAGACATCTGTGTCTTACTCTCTTTTGTCTGTTTAGAACTAGAGGAAAGAGCATTAAAGAGCATTAGCAATAATTGCATTCTTTAATCAGCATGAACTCCTAAAGACAGCCAATGCCCTTAACCTTTTTTTTTTTACCAAGTTTAAATGACCAAGGCTTCCCATATTTTCATCCAAAAGTATGCTAGTTACCTGCAAAATACAAGATATTTCATGCTGCAATAAATGTATAGCCTACCAGTGTTAAAAAAAAAAAAGCTAATTACTTCAGGTTTATGAAGAAATTAATCTTAAACTGACATATACATGCAGCCTAAGCTTCATACACAGGATTTTGGAGTGTATTGTTTAGGCTTTGAACAAACAACTAGCAAATGAGTATTGATACTGCATATCACTAAGCAACCCACTTCAGCCCCTGCTGAGAGGAAGTACTAATATCAGCTGGAGGACCAGGGGTTGTAATCCCATTAGTATGATAAAGTTATTGTAGAGAAAGTAATTGCTTCCTTGACAGAAAAATGTATTTTGGACATTTAGCCTAAGTAACATGACACATAGCAGCAGCTCTTTAGCCATGAATCATGCCTGCTTTAATATTGTTCATCTCCACCGACCACGAAGCAAGCCTGCATACATTTATATGCCACTTTTGAGCCCATGTTGGGCTGATAATATGAAGATGACAACATTATTTTAACAGAAAACAATAGCAGCATAGGATTCACTCACTCTGCAAGCAATTCTTTCAAATGAAACACAGGTAAACCTGCTCAGAAAACATAGTTGTCAACTAAATCCTTGGCTTTTTTTAATCGATGAGTTAATAAAATGTGATTTTACAGAAGCACTGGCAACAGTATAAAGCAAAATTAAGAATAACAGGTATTTAACCTAGCTGCTTCCCTTCATCAGAAGGCAACAGGAAAAACACCAACACCAAATCTGTTTCAGTCAGAGCCATCAGATGCAAATCTTAAGCTGTCTGCTAGCTCAAGAAATAACTTCCTATTAGAGATTATAATTCTTTAATGTTACATACTGACTCATCTCAGTAAGGCTTGCAGTATTTCAGTAGTTCACAAGATATAAAGATTTTTTAGGCCTATACAGAATCCATGCTCTATCCTAGTATTTCACAAAGGTTCTTGAAATCTGAAAGTCATTATTAAAATTCATGTAGAGGCAGTTTCCCTACAACACATGTCATATATGGAGGTTTGTCTTACCCAGCTGTAAGAGTCTTTTGGGTAGAAAAGCTGGAATTTTGGCAAACAGATGCAGCATGTGAAGAAAATGCCATTCTTGGTGCAGATCTAGGAGTCACTGCTGGAAAGCCTGAGGTACGACGAAGAGGTGTAGGTAAACCAGACTGTTTCAGACTGGCAGGAGTCATGGAGACAGACCTCTCAGAGAAACAAGCATTCTGAAAGATCCCATCTTCAGAGGCTTTCACAGGAGTGCTCATTGCCATGGCACTGAAAAAGGAACATGCATTAGCCAAAAGCTTCTAGGAACTGTTTTATTCAAGCTATTCTACTAAACAATAGAATTTCATTTCCCTTTGGTCAGTAAAGGACAGTAATTATCATAAAGTGATAATCACAGTATAGTGATGTGGTGGAAGGGTGAGGAGGTGAAAAGGGAGGGACAGTGAAGTGTGTCTGGTTTTGTTGTTGTGGGTTGGTTTTCTTTGATCAGGTCTAATAGGCACTAACACTGCTAACCTGGAGGGCCCAAAGGAACTAGACATAAAAGTTAAAACTTTTAAAGATTGTTGTAGCACCCAACCATGTTCCATTCTCAGAACAGTACATTCAGTTTTCAGTTCAGCCTTACCTTCCAAGTGTGCCACAAAATGGTAAACCAATAGATGGTACTGCTTTTGGTGCTGATCTGTTTGATGGTATATCTAAAGAGAAAAGTTTCATTAGTTAGCCATATTATTTTTTTAATAACAAATATCTTTCAATTAAAATACTAATTCCTTCCAAGAGGTGGACAGAAGTGCAATGAAACAACAACCATTTAACGTAACATTTGCTTTTAATATGCAAGCTAGAAGACAAGTCTTGCAAAGTATGTGCTTACCTCTGGTCTTCACTGGAACCTTAGTTTGACTTGTAGGAACTGACAAAGCTCTAGCCTTGGGCTTTGGACACAGGCTTCCTTTTGTTGCACTTCCATCTTTATTTTGCAGACTGGGAGCAGAGCTCAGCCTCTGAATTCCACTGCCTACAGCCTCGGATGATGTTGCAGAAGCTGAAGATTTACCTAAGCTTACAACACTAGGTATTTTGGGAGTATTAACTGATCTTGCTTGGCTCCTGGATGTCTCAGCATTGGCAGCCTGCAGAGATGACACTTTGGTAGGTCTGGCAAAGGCTGACCTGTTTGTACTAGATGAAAGCTTAGAGCCACTCACACTAACTTTTGAAGACATGCTTGATTTTCCTGAAACAGAAAGTTAAGTTATACTTCTTAATCACTGCTTATTGATAAGTTTTTGACTAAGCAGAATATGCTCCCAAAGGGAAAACAATACCAGTAATTTAAATATAAACTTAAATGCTGCAAACAGCTTTAAGAACACATACAGCTACTGAAAACTTACTCCCTGAATCCTCCACCAATTTTGTCTTAGAAAGTCTCCTCACCAAATTCCAGATTACTGCAATCAAGTCGAATATTCTTCAAGAACTGCCAAAGCAGCTTGCAGATTCAAGTTCCATTTTCAACATTTCCTTACAGCATAGTTGGCTACGTTCCCTTAAGCAGGCATTCAAGAAGGTAGTAGTTCAAGTTACACTGATCAACACCATGGGCTGAACTCCCCCACAAATGCTTTTCTTAGTTTTCTGTACGATTCTTACTTTTAGTCTAGCCCGCTGCTTTCATTAATAGAAGTGTCTAGTCGAGACTCATCCTATCATGTAAAATTATTATTCTTAAGCTTCAGCTTCTACTGATACACTATTATCAACCCAGAAACAAATTAAAAATTAAAAATTTGCAGTAACTTGATAGATCCTACAAGAACTGTGGTGCTTACATCTGTCAGTACTTTACAAACAATATAAGCCCAAGATTCATCTTTAGTCCGCAGGGATTTACTGGGCTACACAATTTTATTCTCTGTTCCAAACACTTACTGCTTGGATGTACTGGACACCTTTAAAACATATCCAAACCCACAGTCCAAGACATGCTTAGCTATTTCAAAATGGATTCGTGGCACAAATCTGTGATTACCATTTTTTCCTATGGGAGAAATGGGTAAACTTGAATTCAGACTTGAGTTTATGCTGGAAAATGATGACAAAGATGATGTAGTCTTTCTTGGGAGAGCGACACCAGGAAGCTTCAGATGTGTTACCTTCTTTAACCCAGGCTGAATCAAAGAATACAATTTATTCAAAACCAAATAAAAATTGTTTAACACATGATTTTACTGTGCTTTTTCTTGGTTTCACCACTTTTTGTAAATTTTTAGAGAAGCTTCTTCCTCAGATTACAATTTTAAAAGTGATCTTCCTCAGAAACAGTTCATTATATCTGGTTATTATACAGAACCAGAACATGAGATCTAGGAGGGGGGCTTGCTGCTGTTTCTATTCCTGCCACAAACTTGAGTATGGACTTACAGAATAAAATGAGTAATCCAGGCACCAGTATATGCTGGGCACCAATCAGCTAGAAGCAGATTTATAGGAAAAGCTCCGAGTGTGCTGGTGGACAAGCTGAACATGAGCCAGCAATACGCCCTGGCAGCAAAGAATGCTAACAGTATCTTGTTCTGCATTAGGAGTGCTGCCAGCAAGTGGAGAGAAGCAATCTTTCCCTCCTGCTTACCACTGGGGAGGCCACACCTCAAGACCTGTGTCCAGTTCGAAGCTCCTCAGTATGAGTGATTTGGAGATACTGGAGAGAGTTCAGCAAAGGGCCACTGAGATAATTTAGGGACTGGAACACCTCTCATCTGAGGGAAGGTTTAGAGGTCTGGGAGAGTTGAGCCTAGAGAAGGCTCAAGATGGATCTCGTCAACATATACAAAATATCTGAAAAGCCAGTATTCAGTGGTGCAAAGTGACAGGACCAGAGACAATGGGCATAGGCTGAAACACAGTAAATCCAACACATATATAATTGCTCTTAAATATGTTGTGTTATAACCTTAGAATACACATTCAAGAACAGCAATTACTGAACAGAGACTACTTTAAAGCTGTTATACACACAACAATATAGCTTTAAATTAGAAAGTAAACTATATTCAGGTTTTTTCTTCTTATCAGAACATCACAAAAATATTTTCACATTAAGAATGCTTGCCATTACCTTACTTGGTGCACGAAGGGCTTTTTTGTCTTGTACTGAGGAACTGCCACTGAAGGAAGACTCAAAGACCTCTGAATAAGCACTAGATTTATCAGAAATTAGAACTTCAGATGATCCCATGCTGTTTAAGTCTCCTTTTGTAGAAATATTTGGATGTTTTCCTAGTTTGGGCTGCAAATTTCAATGAAATATTTTAAAAGCTACTGATGTGTCTAGAAAACACTATAAAGCTTTTGACACAAATTGATCTTGTTAAGAAAATAAAACAGTTAGTGAAGCCTTTGATCCAAGTCAAGTCCTTAGTGACATTAAGTCACCAAGACCAGTGCAGTAATTTTACCAGCAAAACCAGCAGTATTTAAACAGAAACCAGGAATAATGGTATTCACAAAACCAGAATACAGTGGAACAGAAATGTGCCTGCAGATGCTCTATGTCATAAACTGGTTGGCTACTCTAACATACTGTATTGCCCTGACTTTTTTTATATATTAATGTTTTCTGCCTAAGGATCTTATTAAGTAAAGAAACGCTGGATTAAGGTTCACCTTTAAAAATAAAGCTTGTAGACAGTTCAAACATTCCTAACACATAAAGGCTATGTTTAACGAAAATATTGTTACTCAGAATCTATCTTTACCTCTTCAGTAGTCAACAAATTGCTTTTTCCAAGAGTAGATGAAGGTTTTGCCATTGGCAGTTTGCCAGTTGCCTTCATGTTTCCTTCCTTAGTTTTCTGTGTTTGTGTCAGAGGTGAACTGGCAATTTTTGTAGGAGATAAAAGAACTTTAACAGGGCTTTTGTCTGGAAGAGTATGAAGAACATGTGTTTTGGCATCTGACAAAAGTTTATCTGATTCCTTCTGGAAACAAGGTGGCAGCTGACATGCTGGGCTTTCCCACACACAGTATGTCTCTCTTTTAAGAGCCCTGGGACTTGCCTCTATATTTTGGCTCCTCAGCATTTTTAATTTTGCCTTTGAGTCCTCCACAAATGTTTCCGTAATCTTGTTTTCCAATTCTTCAGATTGTTTTATTTTAGTCTGTTCATTCTTGCTTCCAGTCTCTATTTGCAGTGCTAAAAGACGAGCTTCTTTGAAGATTTCCACGAATTTCTCTCCTGTAAGTGGGCTCCACATGAGTTTATCATCAGAAACAGGTGCACTCTCTTTTTCAGCACTTTGTGCTTCAACATTGACAGAAATACATTTTTCTTTGTGCCCCAAAGGTCCAGTAAAAACTTCATCTTCACTTCCACTGCAAAGAAAAATAAGTCAGCCCAGCACCTTCCATGTGTCCATTTTAAAGGTGTGCTTATCTGCAGAACCTTCCCTTACCTTGCTGGAGAGAGTGAAAGGTCAAAATCAAACTGCTCATCAGTCAGAAGAGGAAAGTCTGAAACTGTAACAACAAGAATTTTATCACAGTAGGGATTTCAGTAAAAATTACTGCATTATGCTTTGACAATTTGGCAAAGCTGATGTCAGGTGGCAAAAAAAAATTTAGCTGCCAGGTTCAAATAATTAATAAAAGCATATTTTAGGTCAAAAATTAAAGGTAAACTGCGAATATGATCATAGTTGTGATAGATGCCCAAACATCACAAAAGATCTCAATGCTAATTTCTAAGGATCTATAATAGGAATATGAAATCTGGCTGTGAGGAAGGGTATTAACTGCCTCCAGTCAAGAAAAGTGAAAATATATACTCCAGAGCTGCAAGATAATACAGTTGTCCTACCAATCAATTCTTTTCCAGTTCAGACCACCACAGGACAGTAACAGGAGCCAGCAGGAAAGATTCATTTTACTGTTGACTAATATGTACACAATTAATTGAATGAGCAGCAAACAGATAAAGAAAAGGGAGGAGCTCAGATTAGATATATAGAAGAGCAGCTGATGATAACCTGTTGCCACTGCACATGCTTTAGCACCAGTGCTCCCTCACAGACTCTTGGGGAGGCTTGTAAGTGTGAGACTGGCAACAGCAGCCCATCCAAGGGAATGGGGACACAGAACAAGATATGAAGCAGATACAGGAGGTCTGCAGATCTGAACTGGCTTAGCTTTTAATAACAGATACACTAGGTAGAGAATATCCCAACTGCTCTCCACTTACCACTGCTCATGCAAATATCCTTTTTTTCCTCAATCACAAAACTTGAACAAGATGCAGTCTTTTCTTTTCTTTCCTCCATAGTGCCTGGGAAATTCAGAATTACCTACATAGTAGGTTTAAGAAAACCAATAAGGTTGCAGGATTTTATGACAGTGCCAAATCAGCATGGAGGCAAACGTTCCTTTTGAAAACTCTTACATGTCTTGTTTAAGGACACCAATATGGTTTATGTTTTATCTCTGCAAAGAGGAATGCTTTATCTCTGCAAAAAGCAGTCAAACACAGTAGTCATGCATAGAATTTCTGAAATTCCTTAATGTAAATTCTGCATTCGACAGCTGAACTCTTTACATGAGTACAACTGCAGTGTGCAGCAGAAGGCTGCTACCCCACAGGCTGAAACCCCTTTTACAGCACTAATCCTAGGCTAGCGTAACCGAGACTCTGCTCCACAGATGAAACCCATGCTGTGCTTCAGACAGTACCTCTCATTTGTGGCCAGAAACGAACCAAATACGACCTTCCTATGCGCAAAAGTACACTCGTCCCTACCTTAACACCTTAACCAGCTCAGGCTTGGCCAAGAGGTTAGCCAGGACACCCCCAGAAAGGAGAAGCTGCCCCCCGGCGTGCGCGGAGCTGCTCACACGCCGCCCTCCGCCTCACCTCAGGGAAGCTCGCATGGTCCCCCCGACCACACCACAACGCTGCTTACACCTCTAGCTATGGCGGCCGCCGGTAGCGGCGGGGGCCCTCGGTCGTCCCAACCGCCCCCCCGGGTCCCGGCCGCCCCTCCACTCACCTCCGCAGAGCCGCCACACACCGAACGGACGGCGCCAGGGCGTTTAAAATCGCGCTGGCCTCCCGTGTGGCGCCCCGCGAACCCTCATTGGCAGGTTTGAACGATACAGGGCCCCGCGGGGCACTGTGGGGCTTGTAGTTGGCTCTCCGATGGGCGGCGGCGTCGCTGGGAGGACCGCCCTTCACCTCGCATGCTTAACCAGTTTTTAATAGACTGAATCTATGTAATCGCGGTCTGAAGGGTTGGATGAGCTTTAGGGTACCTTCCAACCCAAACAGTTCTACTACTGACCGGAAGAATGTGTTTGGAAGTAGGCCTATGCCTCAGCGGAACGCCAGGAAAACACCACCCGTCCCTGTCTCTTCTGACATCTAATGCTGTCCAGTGATTAGGGCTTTCTCTTAATACATGTACGGCCTCAGAAATTGCAGTCGAGTGATTTATTCTGCGCTGAGTATTCGGTATGGTGGAATCACTGGACTGGAATTTAGCAGCTGAATAAGAATGGTTAACCATGATTTTTATATGGATAAAATGTTTTGTAACCCCTCCTCTGTTTGGCATCTTACCTGATTTCTTCTCTATTTTGGCATCTTTCATGGAGCCTTGCAAGCAGTATATATGCATCTTGGGTACATAGCAAGTATCCTATGCATTGGCTAATATGCATAGTAAAGGGCTGGGACAAATAAGCCACTAGGCTTAATATGAACATGCTCATTTCTCACCTTTTCTCCCTCTCCATCACCACAGGAGCCCCTCCTGCCTAGAAATGGTCAGTCGGGGGAAGTGTCAGGCTCTGTTGCTTTTAAAACAGGCCAGTTGTCATTGTTACAGAGTTCCTGTCTTCCAGCTTTTTAGCTCAGGGCTTTATACCTGTTCTCTTCCTTGTATTTCTCATGGGTCCTTGAATTGCTATTACTGATGTAGCAGTTTCAGTTCTACATTTAACATTCTTCTCCAGCTTTGCTTTAGCCTATGGAATGTCTCACTAATAGCTCAACAGCAATTCTTTTTCAGTTAAGTTGAGCAAGGGTCCATGGCTGTATTAACAAAACTGGGCCATGTGCCTTATAAAGGATCATTTTCCACAAAGAAAAATTATGATAGAAGAATAAAAGTCAGGAGATTTCAAGAGTGTATTATATGTCCAAAAATCCACAATCTTACACTTCTGAGATGAGGCTCACACATACCTCCTTTTGCTTAGTTCAGTCAAAAAATGAAAGCATCAGTAAGAAAGCCAAGATTAAATTAGTGGGGGAAAGGGCAAATATGCTGTAAAGTAGAAAAAATATATATCAAGAAAGCTCAAATCATACAGGAAAAAATCAGTGTATGTTTTGCAGTGTGGCATCTACTACTCTGTGTATGCTATTTAAGAAAACAAAATCCAAAGTTTATAACTGCCTGTATTCTCAGGATCAGGTCTGAAAGAGCTAGAAGTGATTCAAGTCAGTAATTCTTTACTGATGTCTGAATTTCTTCTTCCAAGTCATTGTAATATTTCAATTTTTCTATATTTAATATATTACTAATAAGGAAGAATGATATGACGTCCTTGGTAGCTCCATTGGTTCCGGTGACACAGTTTTACTCACGTAACCATTGGAAGCATGCAGCACATACACTTCATTGAAATGCACACTGATGTCCTGGTCTTGTAACAAGTTTACTTGAAGGAAATGGAAATTCAATCAGTTTCTATTAAATGATCACAGTGTCAAAGAAACTAAAATAGCTCTTTTTAGAAATTATATTTATGGAAAAGAGTTTTAAGACTGCTGAGAGTATGAGTCAACAAGATCAGGCTTAATTTTCTGGAGTGTGATACCCCAAGACATATTTGGAAATTGCTAATTGTTGTTATAAAACTGAAGGAACAAGTTTTATTTATATAAAAATATAAATGCTATGTGAAGGAAAGGCAAAAGCCTTTAGAAATGCACCAGAACTGTAAGTTCAGATTTCTCTTAAGAGCAATTATATGTGTCAACCAGCTTAAAATAACAATTAAATGAGAAATAAGGTTTGGGGTTTTTTTTGTATATAGTTTAAAGATGATGCAAGAAGGTGTTCACATTTTGTTCTGGGAAACAAGGGCTTTGGCCTGTTTTTCTAAACTACAAATTTAAATGTGTTTATTCACAAGCCCTACAAATAATTACTAGACCACTGGATTTATTATACTAAACCCACTGTTAACCCAACTAATCATGCAGTGCCCAAGGTTTGGGAGAGCTTCTGCCAAGTAACTGGAGGTCAGGGAAGAGTAGGATATATGTGGCTGTTACTAACCCTAAATGTCCAAAATGTCTTCTTTTTTGCTTATTGATTGTATTATTAAAGTTAACAGATTATTAATGAAGGCACCTACTTTTCCATTAAAATAATTTAATATTAGGGCAAATCTGAGTGATGGTGGCTTGAAATTTCACTCCAGGCAAGTTAAACCAAATTGTAGTTGTGAAAGGAACTGAGTTTTACCCCAAAATAGCCTGTGATCTAATAGAAGGTAGTTCTAAGTTACAGCTCATCCTGCATTTTTCATCACCAGCACCCTCCATCTGTGCATTACTTGTGTTGCTATGAATTTGGCAACCCTTCAGCAGCGAGCTACTGTTTATAAGAAGGGATCCCAGCTGCTAAAAGAAGCCAGTCCTTGGGATTACTCATTACTTGCCTTTTGAGCTGCTCCAGGGAATTTCTTGCAGAATTATGTCAAAATCAGCTTTAGAAAACTAGTAATTTGAGAACTTTGATTGACCAGACTAGCATTGGTCAGGTTGGTGGGGCTGGAAGAAGGATTCTTTTTGTTGGTACCAAGTGAAGATTTTCGTCTTTTGCGCAAGGAAGCAAGAGGATAAAAAAAGGCCTTTTTTCTCTCTGCAAGAAGAAATCTGACGCATTGGGAACTCAATTACCAAGACACCATGAATGCTTCCAGGAGGTAAGCTGCATATACTGCATTCCCCTTTAGGTGGGAAATAGAAAGCAAACTAGTGATGGAATATTCCTCTCATGGTCTTCATATGATGCTGCGATATGATCATGAACTGTGTTATTTGATTGACACAAGGTAGAAGCTAGCCCTTGTCCTGATACCAATGTTAAATGTGTATTTCTAATTCTGCAACTGCTTTCTGTAAAGTCTCAGCTGCAGGATGTCTGTCTTATTGATGAATTGCCTTTTGCAGATTGCACTTCCTAGTCTTTCATTTTTGAGAAATCAGTTTTGACAGCTCTTCTCTATGTGTGCATAAAAGTAAACATGATTTGTCTTTAAAACTCTTTACTTCTAAGCTGTATCTGCGGTAACATTTTTGGTAACTCCTACACTTTGGTGATAATAACAGCAGGAACATGCATGAACCAGAGCTATACTACGGCTAATACTTCTGAGACCCCTTCCTAAGCTAAATGAAAATCACAAGCTGATTGACCTTTTGGCATTCCACTTCAGGTGGAATTACGGACATTCAACATTTTTTTCTCTTAAAAAAAACAGAAAAAGGAGCAGGCCCACTGGGCTTAGCAGACAAATTTCAGTGGAGATAACAATAACGGGAGGTCAGTTACCATAGGTTAACATTTCTGCTTTCAAACCATTTGAGAAAGGTGGCAAAACAATGTAAAACGTAACTCCAGAGAATTCTGCAGGTATGCTTTGTGTAGTTACTGCTGATTGCTACCTTTGGCTAATGAGTACCTTGACACAGACTGCCAAGAGAAGTTCCCTCTGAAAAGCAGAGATAGAAACACATTATGAGAGCAGGATGGGAAGCTCACATAGCACAGGCTGTCCTTATTGCCACAGATTAAAGCTTTTGAAACTGGTCATTTTTTTTAAACCCTCCCACTTTCATAATATTGCAAAATTAAGGGTATGTTTTTTCTCATATAACTGATCTGTATCAACAGTGAAGAGAAAAAGCACTCTGCATCCTCTGACAAGCTCATACCCAGTCTCTCTGACTGTCAGTGGGAGAGAAATACCAAATGGCTGGTAAATGTTTTTTGCGTTTCCAATTATGGAAATTAATTTATTAGCCCCGTACAGCTTGAAGAGCTCTTTCCCAAATCTAGTCAATGATACAATGCACACTCCGTACTTCATTATAAACACTGTTAATAAAAAGAGTCCTTTTTGATCTTAATCATGCTTTTTGTTATGGCAGGATACATTCTCTCCGTGCTCACAGACAGAAAACCAATAGCAACAAAACTGACAACTGGCACAGCACCTCTGGGTTCAAGGACCAGCATGGATATGATCTTGCTACAGTCCATACCCTTTACACAGTGATTGTCATGATCCTTCTAATGGCAATATGGGGAGCCTGGTCAAGAAAGGATTCATCCTGATAGCAGCAATGGGCTTTCTTTGTCAAATATTTAAAGGAATATTTGTGTCAATTACCCATACCCAGGAGGTACCAAAAAAAAAATGGTCTCAGCATATTACAGTTTGCTTGAAACTGCTTAAACTGTTGCTATGTGTGAAACTGAAACTGTGAAGCAATTTAATTGTTAATATACAGAACATGACTGTGAATAACATATACCTGTTTGCACTGTACACGTTTATATTACCCCTTGCATGTATATGAAACTTACCTTGAGCAGAATAATGCTATCAAGAAGAGTTCAACTATGTTTTTGCTGGTCAGTGTTTTGTAGAAAAACCTCAGCTTTCCATTTTTGAACTTCAGTTGTCAGTCTCTACCTCTGCTAAGATTACCTGTTCCAATCCATCATAAAATATATACTACAAGCAAGCAAATAATCTGCCATGTCACAACATCATAAGAAAACAAATAACAAAACCAACTATCCTCCAGGCAAAGGAAGACCTATGAAGCAATCAAATTCTCATCTCTGTTGCTGAAGAGTTTATATGGGACTTGCACCTGCATATTTTTAACCTGTGATAATACATTTGTAAACTCAGGAATAAAATAATGAAATAAACTATATTTGTCAGCATCCTTTGTGGCAGAACCAACTGGCTCCTCTTCAGTCTCATACCAATATAGTTAATTTATCTTCAATAACTGCTTGCTTTTCCATAGTTCATTAAAATACCTCACGGCCATACCAAACTCTACAGACACCAGTCCACCCTTGATGGGGGGCATTCCATACTCCCGTGTTTTCAGGGAACTACTCAGAAAACCTGCAAACTTTATGGAAATACAGCCAGTTGGCAACCTCTGTTACACTCTTGGTTGTGTGGTTGCTTACTCCTGATGAGCTCAGGTTAATGGTCTGGCAGCTCTGAGGGGCAGTGGCTGTTGGGAACAATAGTCCAAACTTTTGGAGTTAAAACTCAGCTTAAACCCCAAATTCCAGCATTGTATAAGCTAACAAACAATATCCTAATAAACAGAGAAGAACTGCAAGATATTCTGAATACTTAGGAACAGATAGATTTATATCTTTGTAATTAGAGATCACAAGCAGGGGACACAATTCTTTTAAGTGTTGCATACTGCATTTTGGTATGCATCCATAATCAGGAGGGGCACATAAGCTGAAATGGTTCTGCAAAGACCTACCTGGCATACCTCAAGGAGTGCTTACAAGCACAGTGTAGCATCAGAGACACCTGCATCAGCTCTCCCAGCAGGTGTGGGTGTTGGATTCGGTGTTCCTATACCTATGCAGCACTGCACCAGTCCAAGAAAATGTCCTTGTTAAAGTACCACATCATTATGTTTACCATGGGAGCAGAGCTTTGATGGTGATCTCTGAAGAACAGCATACGAAGGAATAATATTTTAGAAATTACGATTAGCATATTAAATAACTATGTCGTTAAAGAATAAAATCCCTAAGACATAGGGAGCCCACCCATAAGCCATGTAGCATGAACTAATATTGCAAGTGAAAGCAAAAGGATGGTCCCTCTCTTGTAAATGTACCATTCAAGTACACTAGAAGAGAAGAGGGATATAGACATCCTGACAGCAGTACAAAACCCTGGGTGACTGGGGTTGTGTGACAGGCAATGCTCTCAGTGCACCGGATGTGTACCATAATCAAGGCTTCTGCAGGAGAGGGAGATTTGGCAGAAGGTGAAAGAGTGGTACTGAATAATCACCTATTTTGAAAATGATGAAGGGAGGTTCCCCTACCTGAAGCAGGCACAGAAGGAGGCCTGAAGCTGCTGCTTTGAAATCACAACAAGGCAAAAGGGTATGCCTAGGCTATAGGAGACTGATGTGAACTGTGAAGGGCTTTGGAAATAAAAGCAGACAGGTAAAAGCATCTCAGGATGGCTGAAGAGAGGAAGCCAGTGAAGAGAGCTGGGAGGGGGCACACCTAATGGTGAGGGGAATTCACTCATGGAACTGGTCACTGACAGCTGATAGGGATTTTTCCTTTGCTTAAGATTTTGTAAATTGGATTGGCTATATGTTCTAACATACGTCGCTTTTAGAAACACACATTTTACTAATATCAGACACACAATTCGGAGGTGCACAGGCTGCAGCTCACAAGTTGAGCAGTCAGGTCAGTGAACCTGTATTGCTCGGGCTGCTGTGTTGATCACAGTGGCCTGCAGATGTGGCTGCACAGTACTCAGGAGGAGCCATCTTGCTGCAAGGTGACTACCCTTTGCTGCTCTCATTCCCTGCAGAACCTCTGACTGCCCTTTTCACATCACTGTGAGATTTCCCATGTGCCAAAATACACACTCCCCTAATCATGGGGTGGGCATACATCTGATCCTACACATATGCACCAGCCTGCAGGTGATGTCTGCTTGGCAAATCACGATATGCTACTGGACTACCTCTCTTGATACAGGGCAGGCAAGTGCTCCTTGAGCGTATGTCTGCATTCCTGATGGAATCACCAGCAGTTTGGATATACATCAGCTCTACCTAGGCTGAAAGCTTGGGAACCGTCCTTAACTCAAAAAGGATAGCCTGCTGGCCTTACCGCAAATGACAAAGTCATTGTAAAAAGTGGCTTTGTACTGGCCATTTCTTGCTTGCCCTATCTCCAATGTTTTTCCTTTCTTTTTTCTCCTCTCTACTTCTCTAATAAACTCATGTATCACAAAGCATTCAAGCAGGAAAGTGAGTTCTCTGGAGGATGAGGTTTTGGCCATTGCCTTGGCTGCTGGTTTCACTCAATTTTTGTCATATACACAATGTTAAACAGGCAGCACAGTCAAAAAAAATCCACAACCAAAACCACTCCACCTTAAAACTAAAAGCTAGAACTGACCACACATCATACTTTTACACTTAGTCTTTAAATTTGTATGTCCTGCAGGTACAATCCCACCTCTGAAGCACAGAAGGCCCAAGTAAAGTATTGAAAATGCTTCAGCTTCCTCTTTTTCACCTTTGTAATAGAGGTGGTATGAAAGTTCTGAAGAGAAGCAGCAGAACATTGAATGTTTTGAAAAAAAAACAAGTTCCTTCAGCTTTTGCTTTGCTGGAAAACAGTGGGGGTTGATTTAACAGCAATATTATATATACGGATATTCTAATTTTAGTTTTCAGAAAGACAAGTGTAACTTCACGGGGTTAATATAACCCAAATTTATTCCCAGCTTTTGTAAGTAATTTAAGGCAGATAATGCAATTAGGAGTAGGGGAAAACTGTGGTCTTGCAGGTCAGTGGCATAGTCTTTACTACCAACAGGGCCAAATCATCTGCCTGACTGATAGTCATTCAGGAGGCTTCAGCTCCCAAAATAATATCCAGTAAATCCACCCATGAAAATGGCTCGTTCAATTCTCACAGTAAATCAGTTTCATAATTTAACTCATGGCAACAGTAACAAACTATTTACTGTTTCCACACCAATGGAATAGACTGACAAGAATTAGAAACTGGGAACCCAAGTTTGGAACTTGTGTATCAACTGTTATGCAGGGATCTTTTTATTAGCATTTCTCCTGTATTAAACAGACCAGGCTGATGCTTTACACATGTTCAAAAAAGGCTGTGCTTTAAGCATACCTGCCTACCATTATTTTAAGCTACCAAAACCAATGTCAGCAATTGAGCCAGCAAATCTAGTGATATAATCCATGTACCAACCGGACTGTCAGAAAAGGAAAACAAGACTTTTATTTGCCACAGTCATTATCACATGCTGATGTTAAGCACGTGTTATTTCAGAAGACTCAAGCCCTTCCAAACTCCATTTCTTTACTATTACCTCACATTTCCCTTTACAGGGGATGATATATTCTGTAGAACCATCTTTAAATCAAGAAATCAGCAGAGTCATTTCTCCTGAATAACTTATTTTGATAAGCCTTTTAATTCTCTTGGTACTTGCAAGTATTTGGCCATTGATCTCATTGGTAAGAAAAGGATGGTACTTGTACTACTGTGTTTTAATTAAGGGAAGCTTTAACTAAAATCGAAATGCAGAACAGAAACTAGGGATTTTCATATTAAATACAGAAACAAACAATACTAGGTCTACGTCTCATTTTGCTGGTGTGTTTACTGTAGTGAATAACTTTGAACTCTTAACTCAGACCTGCCTCTCCCCCCAAATACAGTTGTTTCCCCAAATACTATGCGTAAGAAACTGGGCCATACTATTCCAAGTATCTTCTAAGTACACAAATTGTTAACACCTCAGACATCAGGGGAAAAAAAAAAACCAAACATATTCAGACAGCTGTACAGGTGTATACACATCCCAGAAAAACCATATAGCATAACAATAGCAGAATGGATTTCTACCTAATTAGGACAGGTTTTGTTCTTAAACAGAATGCCTGCATGTGATTAAATGATACTCATGCGTGACTGCTGGACCTGATGACTACTGGAAAACAATACCTTTTTTAGTTCCTTTTGATGGCCTTTAACACTGGTTCAACCAAACAAGTTCAATAATTCTTTCAGAATGCTATGTAAGTTGTATCGACAATTTAAGTGAGTAAATTTAGGGTGAAAAATTCTCTGTGAGCTCTGCACCTGCAACCAGACCTTAGGAAATCAGCATCAACCATGCATAATTCATTGAAGTAAAAGCACCTCTCATTATCCTTCAACACCATTTAAGTACCACAGCAACACACCAGTAGCTCAGCAGCACCCTGCATCTGATAACATCACACTGTCAGGTGGTACCGCCACTGCAGCATCATCCATGCTGACCTCATTCATGGTCCTACACATCCCTGACAACGCTGCTCCACACTGCTCCAGCACTGGCTGCCACAGGGCCCTTCCTATTCCCAATGAGTGGGCAGTGACTGTATCCCATTAGCAGAAAGAGGGAGGTGCTGCTGATAGTTTATGGAAACTTTTCCTAGTCCATTAGCAATACTTCATGCCACGGAGACACCTTTTCCGGCAGCAGTATCATTAAAAAGACATCATCCATCGGGGTGCCAAAACAAAATAAATCAAGGAAGGTTAATAAAAATTATTTACAGTGTTTGAATCCTTTCTGCACCTAGCAAAATATTTGATGAAAGAGAAGAGTAAGTAGAGATCTTCCAGCCTTCTGTTTAGATCAACTTAAGGTGCTGGCAAAAGTGATTTCTTTTAATCTTGCTAAGAAAATGGAGAGAAATGGCAATGGCAAATTCTGTTTTGCACGGCAAGATTTCTCTTTGCGCTTAGAACACAGTTCTGGTTACTCTCACATCCAAACTTGCTCATTTACGATTAAAGCTCAGATGTCATCAAACTGCTCAGTACTACACCACTTTCTCTGAAACGCACAATAAATTGCAATGAAATGTTTTTACATCTCAAAAAGCCCTCTTTTTCCTTTAGAAAAAATTTATTTACACATTTTCATATAACATCTTTTGTTGACATTCTGCAAACAATACTATCCAATAAGGTGCCGAGTTTTTCTTCTTGTGGAGTAACTTTGTACATCTGCAGAGAAAGAAAACCATAAAAATTGTGTAAGGAAGAAAAAATTCATCACATGTCTTCTAAATATATGTACCCAAGCTTTGCCCTTCTCCCCCACATTTTACACTGGGATTTTTAATCTTGTCATGACTGCAATATAAAATTGGGACTAAGGAACCAAGGAAATTCTGAAATGGCAAGACATAAAGCTAAGAAACTGAATGAGAGCCGCACTTTTAGCTCCACATGTTGTATGCTATGATTTGTCCAGTTTTATTCATATCTCCCATCATTACTTTGATCAACACGATCAAAATGGTTTCAGTTACTTGAATTTAAGTTACTTGAAGTTAAATACATATGCTTCAAATACTTATCTAGCATACGGTAATCTGTTAAGAGCACACATGCCCCTTCGCAGCTTCTAGCAGCTAATCAACACATTTTTAGTTCAACCACCCATGCTGGGACTATTTATGTGCTTAAGATTATGAAACTGTTCAGGACTGGAAATTTATTTTTAATTAAATGAATATTTGCCTGAGAAAACAGGAAGCAAAAGTGCCTGAATGGTAGGCAGCAATCTGGAATGTATTTTTATGTTCCAACTTCCTGACACTGCTAAGAATTTGAAGACTTAAAATTTATGCTGTTGGGGATCTGACAAATAGAACTTTTTGCAACTAAAAAAATTGTAAGTAAGAAATGATCAAGTTCACTAAAACAGTTTCCAGTTGCGCTACACAAATACAGATCCTAAGGTAATGTCCACTTTTCTCTACGCCAGTCATCTCTTTTGGCTACATACCTTTTTAACTTTGTCAGTGTCTGTTAGCTGGGGGAGTTCATTTAGAGAAACCTGCTGGCCTTCCACTTGAGATACTATATCTCCCAGATTAACAGGTTTTTCTTTGTCCACAACCAGAACAATGAGCACTGCTGTGTCACTGTCTGAAACGCCAAACTTTTTAAATGCATCTGAAATCTACAAAAGGATGAAAAATAAAAAAATATTATGAGTCACTTTCTCACTGTATATGAGCAACTTTTTCAGTTACAGGGTCAAACAGACCAAGAATATAGACTGTCAGTTTTACATTAATGTAATTCTGACAAGCTACAAGAGATAACAATGTATTAGTGTTATTAAAAATAGCTGTAATTTCTATTAGTAGCCAGGTAAACAGTTCATAGAATCACAGAATAGTTAGGGTTGGAAATGACCTTAAGATCATATAGTTCCAACCCCCCTGCCATGGGCAGGGACACCTCCCACTAAACCATGCCACCTGAGGCTCTGTCCAACCTGGCCTTGAATGAATACATCTATTTAGTTTGGCTGCATGGATCTTGGCAACATTGCCTGACAACAGAAGACATTTGTTCAGTAAATCTTACATTGTTGTTTGGTGAAAGGCTGAAAATAATTTCGGCATTGAGAGTTCTGGTCTTCATTTTACCTATCCTGTGTAGATGAACAGCTTTGTTGGCCGCCACAAGAATTTGAAAAGGATCTACAATCTGCAAAACACAACAGAGGAAGTTGAACAGAAATTTAACTTCCTATTTTGAACTCTGAAAAAAATCCTGACCACTGAATTTTGACAGAATAAGTCTACGTCATAGAGGTGAGGAACCCAGTGTTTTACTAGTTACTTTGGCAATTCTTGCTCCCCCCAAAGCCATGTGACTATTTCCTGAGTGGGGTTATACTTGACATAAAGACTATGCTCTCCCAATCAGGTTGCTGGAATCTTCTGAAAAAAGAATCGCATTAATAAATCTTCTGTCAGTAAATTGTCAATTATTTCTTTCACCCTTCCTAACTACAGCTTTTCTAATTCTAGCAAAAAAGACCAGATTCAGAAACTAGTTATGGGTTTAAATGAGAAAAAAAGCTCCAAATATTAGATTTTGGACAGCATTATGCAATTAGTACTGCATTTCACAGATGGAAGCAGGTTTAAATAGCGCCACCAAGCAGGATGTGAAGTGAACCAAGATGGCAATTGTTCTGGCCAATCCTGCCAGGGCATTTTCTTTCACACAGATGAACCCGTATATTATACAACACTGTAATGAAATCAGGAGGGGCGTTTGCAGTGTATAGCAGCAACTCCCGTAACGAGTGATTACAAGCATAGGCTGTTCTTCACGGAGTTCCCACAGAGGATTCCCACGTTGCGTTTAGAACTGTAACGCAGTACAAACGGGAGGACATAAGCACTCGGCATTCGCTCACCATGGCAGGGTTTATCAACGCTCCTTCGATGGACCCTTCCATGGCCTTTTTCCTTAAAGCAGCTGCATTTTTCACGTGGTTGAACAGGAGGAGGGTGACGGTGCAGTCAGGGAACAGCTCCAATCGATGCGTTAACTCCATCCTGCAGGACCAGCCCAGGAGCGCCCAGCAGCACCAACCCTACACCATTTACCAAAGCAACGAACACACCCTCGCTCCTGCCCCGTATAAAACACAGTTTTAATAACACCATTCGCACATGGTTTCCAGCGCTTCCCAGAGAAGAAGCCCCCCGGCGCGCGGCTCCCCGGCCGGCGGCAGGCCACACCTCCCGCCCCGTCCCG